>PVIJ01006333.1:0-93295 GCA_004024925.1 Scalopus aquaticus | reverse complement strand
GGCCTCCCTGGTGGTGCAGCGGTTGAGCGCTGCGCTGTGGAGCTGTCGGCAGCAGTGATGCGAGTTCGACGCCCGGCCAGGGAGAATCCCACATGGTGCGGCAGACCTCTCCTGCCTCGCCTGCTGCTCCCCTCAGCAGTGTGTTTCTGATCTGCCTGTTCTGCTCCCCACTCTGTCTCTGGTGAATCCTCTCGCCACCCCACGTGTCTGGCCTGTACCCCAGCTTGTATGTATAAATAAATAAATCTTTAAAAAATAAAAATGAAAACTTAAAGAAAATAATATCTTTAAAAAAAAAAAAGAAGACGAGAACTTTTACTGGGGTGGATGAAGCTCAGAGGTTAAGAAAGATGAAGACTGAGGCTGGGCTGCGCAGCTTTAAACCAGGGTGGTGAGTGTGTTCTTGATGGGGATGGATTGAATGCAATGGTGAGAAAGAAACCTGATTAGAGTCAGTTCAAGGGAGAATAGGGAAAAGATGTGGCAGTAATCTTCAGGTATAATTGAAGTATTAACTAGCTACATTATAAAGTTTGGAAGACTTATTTTAAAGTAGAAATGAAATAAAGTTAGATTCTTCAGTGATGAAAAGTTGTCATAATTATCTCTCTATCTCTGTCTATTACAGGGCAGGGAGAGGGGCACCTCAGCGCCCCCAAACCTGCCTGCTTTAAATAGGTTCCGCCATCCGTTGCATCCAGACAAAACACATAAGACCTTTAGTTAAAAAAAAAACAAAAAAACCACAAAACAACTTTAATACAATTAAAAAAGACAGAAATGTAGTTTTAAGTCAAGCACCCAATGTTACCCATCACCTTGTGGATAAAAGTCCACCCAAATGGGATTGGCCCAAAGCAGGGCCCGAAAGCCTGCTACAAGCCTAAAACACCTTTCAGCAGGGACCCATAGAAAAGGGTCAGAAACATCCAGACAAGTCTATGAGAAAAAGAGCAAAATCAAAATGCAGATCAACGTTGCCATTATCAACTCCCCACGGGTCTCTCACCCACATCTGTTTCAATCAGGCCAGGCCAGTGCAGCTTCTTTACATTTCTCTCTGCTCTTTGTGCCTCTTCTGCCTCTCCATCCTGCTTCCTTTCTTTTCCAGTTTCCTCTATCCTTCTCTAGCTTCTTATCTCTGCTCAGCTACACCCTCCCTTGGGTGTTGCAGGGAACTTGGAACACAGCCTTTTCCTGGGGACCACCCTGCTACATGTCAATCTATCATCTATCTATCTATCTATCTATCTATCTATCTATCTATCTATCTATCTATCTATCTATGTCTGTCTATCTATATCTGTCATCATGCATCTACCTCTCTACCATCTATCTACAATATAGTAACATAATAAAAAGTGATGACCCAATATTTCACTTCCATAGAAAGTTAATCATTCACTTTGAAACAAATTTATTTAAATAAAAGCTAGTGAAACGAGAAATTTGTACAATCTAAAGAGAAATGGTGAAATAAGTCAAAAACAGCAATCATATAATTTCATCTATGTATGAAAAGCTGTCCAACAAAACCAATAGACAAACAAATCAAAACCAAACAAACTCTTAGATCATGAAAACAAAATAGCGGTTACCAGAACAGAAAGTGGAAGGGAAAGCAGGTAAATCAAGTAAAAGAGATCGATTGTAAGGGAATGGATGAGAAAATAGACTTTTGATGGTGCATATACACACACACACACACACACACACACACACACACACACACACGCACACACCATATATATGGTCATAGCGATATTGATTTATGAATGCTCTATCCTTAAACAGATATGTAATATTATTTCAATAAGAAATTAAAAAAGAGAAAAATCAAATGAATTATTAAAAAAGCTCACAGGTAAGCTGTAACGCAGGTGTGTAGCTTTGGCGCAAAGTGAGCCTGTGGTGCACCAATTCCTTTTGCATAAAGCTCCCTCTATCCTCATGCTCCTCTCTGAGGGATACATTGTTCTGTGACTACTCATCAGTCTGTTGCTTCGATGATCTGAAGGGCAGATGCCGGGTCTTTTTCATTTTTGTGTCCCCTTCCTGTCACAGAGCTTGCAGACAGGGGACTTTTGAGACTCAATTAACATTTCACATTTTGGTAACGTTAGGCATGGACTGTCACTAGAATAAAAAGGTTTACTCTTTCACTGACACAGATATAAGAGAAACTTTATGCACAACATTTTGATATATTTCAACTTTTTGATGCATGGTTTGTCAATCTAGAAATGTTTTAGATTTATTAAGAATATAAGTCTATAAATTTAATAAATAATTTTACAGTCACCTCTGCAGGAAAAAGAGATTCTGTTGCTTAGTTTTATTAGATTTGTCTTATTTATTTTTATCCTCAGGTCTACTTCCAAGCCCACTTAGTAATGTATTGGTTAAAACAAAGTCATGAGCGCCCAGTGCTGTCCATCAGGGGCTTCTGTGTTCTACCCCAGGAAAAGTCGAAGCTCCACTAGAAACTGAAAGTCAACGACAGCATAGATTGTCTCCAGTGGTGTTTTCCTGTTTCCTTTTTATCCTTTTTGAAATTATGGTACTAGATAAGTTTTTTTTTTTAATACAGGAAAATGAATAGTCTTATATAGAGATGGGATCTGCCCATCAGCCTTGTTACGCTGCTTATTGATCCAATGAGTTCAACTTTCTAAATGAATGATTAAAAAGTTGAAACACTGATATTATTTTTGAGAGCATTGTCTGTTTATATATCCTAATTCCGTGGCAAATTTTAAGTGCACATTTTGTACAAAAATCAGTTTAAAAAATAGCATCTGTATTATAACCATGTTATTATGTTGATGTGGGATTACAGATTTTAATGCTGTAATGAGATTCCCCAAATATTCTCTAACCAATGGACATGATTTAGACAGAAAAAAAAATCAATGTAACAGAGAAATAACAGCAAGCTTATATAAACTTTTTCTATAATTGAGTACAATATTTACAAAATATTTCTAAGTCCAAATTAAAAAAATCCTTACTATGTCTATAGAACTCCGGAATACATTACTCTGTATTACCCTTGTCATTAAACTTGCCATTTTCTCACCCTTATAAAACAAACATCATTCAGGGCTTCCCTGGTGGCGCAGTGGTTAAGTGCTGCACTATGGAGCTGTCGGCAGCGGCAACATGAGTTCGACGCCTGGCCAGGGAGATTCCCACATGGCGTGGCAGACCTCTCCTGCCTCGCCCGCTGCTCCCCTCAGCAGTGTATTTCTGTGGCTCTGCCTGTCTGCTCCCCACTCTGTCTCTGGTGAACCCTCTTGCCGCCCCACGCCTCTCGCCTATACCCCAGCTTGTATACATAAATAAATAAATCTTTAAAAACAAACAAACAAACATCATTCATGCTGCTTTTTAAGTGTATATATAATTTTTAAAAATATTTATTTATTTATGCATACAGGAGCTGGGGTGTAAGCCATTGTTTGGGGGGTTGGGGGGATTCACCAGAGATAGAGTGGGGAGCAGAACAGGCAGATAAACTGAAATACACTGCTGAGGGGAGCAGCGGGAGAGGCAGGAGAGGTCTGCTGCACCATGTGGGAAGCTCCCTGGCCGGGGATCGAACTCGTGCTGCAGTGGCTGCAGTTACCTTCATAGTGATGAGAATCTGTAACTCCAGCAGGATGACCCCAGGCAGCACATGTTCTCTATAGAGCTACAGACGGGTCTAAAGGGAAGTTCTGGAGCCCTCGGTGGCTTTGGCAGACTTTTAATGGTCTCTCATAGGGAGACAACCAGGTATAGGGCAGGCAATGGGGCCGGGGGCCCGGAGGCTGTCGGGCCTCCCAGCCCTTGGCAAATCTTCACCTTCTCTGGCAATCTGGCGGCATCTCGTGGCTTCTCTGCTGCACCCCAAACGGTCCTCTACTCTACGCTCTGTCTCTGCTGCTTCTTCTGCTTCTGCGCCCAGTCTCTGGTCCAGGTGTGCCTTTCATGCAGGCCCACACCCTATTCCAGGCGCCCGCCATTAGGCATGCAGGTCGGCCTCAGAGGTCCATCACTGGGGGGAGGGTGGAAAACCCTGACAATTCTCACTTATCCTACAGAATCCCTTCAGCAAAAGAGAGGCCTTATACTTATAATTTTTACGTATATTCTAAGAAAGACAATTCTAGAGTCATTCCTGAAGCCATGTGTTCCCTGAAAAAAAGCAGAGTAATCAGTTCCTTCAGTTGAGTGGTGTGTTCAGAGACAAAAGAGAATGAGTCACAGTTACTTAAACCTGCAGGGGGCACTATTGCTCTTTGGATGAAATTCAAACACCATTGCTCCCCTCCCCCTCTGCCCACTTCCTGTTTATCAACACCTGCCACTTGGCCTTCAATTAAATGTACCATTTTCCAATCATCCAATTGACCCATTCTCTCTTCAGCCCTGAACAATTACACACATTTGCATCCCCTAGAGTGTTTTTTGTCCTGTTTTTGCCTGGTTAACTCCATCTCATTATTGAGGTCTCAGCTTGGAAGATTCTTGCTCTGAGTCTCCTCTTATCCTCAAAGTCCTGGTTAGGTGCCTACATGACTCTCCCAGGTGACTGGTGATTACACCACTGCAGACCTCACTGTTCAGAACAGTAACTGATGCCCTCACTCCTCTGCCCTCCTCATTGGATTTCACTCTGCATGAGAGCAGGAGCTAGGTCTTCCTTAACTCTATCCTTAGTTAAAATTACAGTGGTCAAGCATAAGGCCTTCAGTAGAGGTTTCCTGAATGAATGGATGATTGAAAACATCGATCCCACTGTTGGTCATCTTTGCTCTGCTGAAAAGGTTGCCCTATAGTTACATGTGCAACCAATTGAACTTGATAAGCTACTAAATTATTTCTCTAATTATGCTTATTTTTGATGGGTCCCACAATTGTTGCTTTTCTTTTTTGTAGCTTTCATTTCCTTTAACTAGTTCTCCAATGCTGTTTTTTGAAGTTAAGGGGAAGAAACAAACAAACCTCAGTTCAACCCTCACTTGCGTGAGATTCAATAAGGAATGAGTGAGATGGGCTCACACACACCACAATGTGCTTGCTTTTGTAGTTTGATCTCATCAGTTTTCTACCTGCGGGGTAAATGCAGATATTCAGGCTTTTAGGCTATTGATCTTGGTGGCTGTCATGTGTAGCTTTGATCTTATTAATTAGGAGGCTGGGGGCCGGGATTGACGGAGAACCAGCCTGCCCTGGGGTAGTTGCAAAACAATTCCCTAAGTATTTCAGCACAAACAGCCATCTCAACATAAAGGAGCCTTCGGTTTTGACTCCATAGGACTGTGATGGAGTCAAGCTTCACTACATTTCATTTTGGAACTTATAATAGCTGAAAGAGTTAAATATTAAAAAAGAAGACACTTATTACAATTTCATTATATGAATTCATTTGTGTGATAAAATGAATGGACGTTTTTTAAAAGAAGGGGGCTGAGAAAACCAACATCATTCTTTGGCACCATAGAAAAGGGGGCTAAAAACCACTTAGGTACCCACCACATACTTTTGCCTTTAATGGAGTTCTTCAGCATAGCATTTCCCCCATTAACTTCTTACTTCCAACATAAGAAATATTAGTTTCCAAACACTTCGACTTTTTGGAAAAGACACAGAAAATTCTGAACCCTCACTTTCTTTTGGGCAAAACAGGAACTTAGGTGGGAAAATAATTATCCGGTAAAACAGTGTATGAATTTCTGTGTCTTGATGGAAATATGTCTTTGCCAACAGCCTTAGATTAGCACTGAGGTCCTCTGTCCATTTCAGCTGCATTAGAGGCCTTGCCATATACGGGGCTAACTTGCTGTCTCCCAGGTGTCTGCCCATTGCAGTCTCCTCCACTATAAAGCATTATAGTCTCATCCTATTCTTAGATTGCCTTGAACTTAAGATGCTTTGTCTTCATGGAACAATCAGCAAGTTGCTGGTGCATTTTTGTCTCCCATGGGAAGGTCAGCCTGAATTCTTGAAAATTTACTTAAAAACTTGTCCTCTTTGCCTTGCAATGATACATCATGACAGAAATAATTAAGGAGAACAAGTAGAGTAAAGTATGTGAACTCTTTAGTGCTATGTTTTTCAAGTATATAACAAATTGCTATTAAACTACCAGAACTGTGAAATTTTGATTTGTCGGAACTTAACTTTGTCTTTTATGAAAGCACAGACACAATGCTCTTACTGAAAAGAGTCATTCTATTTTAGTAATCCAGAAAGCAGTAGGCATTGTCAAGGAACAGTAACTGAAATTTCATTTTCAAAGGAAGGCAAGGACTACCCAAGAAGTTGGGAATGTTCTTCGCTTGAAGCAAACTTCTTATTGGCAGGCACAGAGTTTTTAAAATCCTGAGTGTTGAGTAAATTACAGTGCAATGATTAGGTAATTGACATTTTTATTTAGTATCTATCTATCTATCTATCTATCTATCTATCTATCTATCTATCTATCTATCTATCTTTCTTTCTTCAAAGGAACCAGGATACTAGTTTTTACATTGACATATTCAATAAGTGCAAATATACAGGCCCTGTTTCAGGGAACACCAGTGTCCTAAGAACTATTAATAGGTGTTTTGGGAAAAAAGGATTCCTTGGCCAAATTTCTTGTTGAATGTTGCAAGCTATGTCCCCATCCTAGTGATTCGCAGTATGGCAGTATGCATTAGCATTTTACAGACAAAGAACTCCCAAAGTAAAGAAACTAGTTTAACCATGTCCAAACTAGTATTTCTTCAACTTCTCTGTAAAAATTGCACCTCAATGGTCAGATTAGGTCTGGTTCCAAGACTCTTAACAATGTTTTGGTTAAAATAAAATCATGAGTGCCCCGTGCTGTCCGTCAGGGGCTTCTGTGTTCAACCCCCAGAAAGACTTGATGCTCCACTAGAAGCTGAAGTTCAACTGTTACAGGGCAGGGAGAGGGGCACCCCAGAACCCCCAAACCTGCCCCTGTTAAATAGGTTCTGCCATTCGCCCCATCAAGGTAAAACATTAAGACCATAAGTGGAAAAGAAACTTTAATACAATCAGTGTAATAATACAGAAAAGACAAAGAACAATAGCTTTAAACTAAGCACCCAAAGTTACCCATCACCTCGTGGGCAAAAGTCCATTGGCCCAAAGCAAGGCCTGAAAGCCTGCCATGAGTCTAAAACACCTTTCGGCAGGGACCCTAGAAAAGAGTCAGAAACAGTCAGACAAGTCTGTGAGGAAAAGAGCAAAATAGAAATCCAGATTAAAGTTACCATTGTTAAGCTCCCCACGGGTCTCTCACCCACATCTGCCTCAATCAGTCCAGGCCAGTGCAGCTTCTTCACTGTCTCTCTGTTCCCTGTGCTTCTGACTCTCCGTCCTGCTTTCTTCCCTCTTCCCTTTCTCCTTCTCCAGCTTCTTGTCTCTTCTGCTCAGCTCCACTCTCCCTTGGGAGGGGCAGGGAACCTGGAACACGCCCTTTCCTGAAGACCACCCTCTTACACAACAACAGCATAAATTCTCTCCAGTGGTATTTTCCTGTTTCCTTTTTAACCTTTTGAGTTATGGCATTGTTATGGTACTAGATAAGTTTTTTTTTTTTTTCAAGCAGGAAAATGAATTGTCGTATATAGAGGTGGGATCTGTGATATCGGCCTTGTTTATGCTGCTTATTGAGCCAATGAATTCAACTTTCTAAACAAATGAATTGAAAAGTTGAGGAAACTGAAATTATTTTTGAGAGCATTGTGTGTTTATATTCCCTAATTCTGTGGCAAATTTCAGGTGCATATTTTGTACAAAGACTAATTTTGAAATTAGCAACTGTACTAGAACCATGCTATTATATTGATGTGGGTCTACAGACTTTTTTTTTTTTTAGATTTATTTATTTATGCATACAAGCTGGGGTACAGGCCAGAGGTGTGGGGCGGCAAGAGGGTCCACCAGAGACAGAGTGGGGAGCAGAACAGGCAGATCAGAAACACACTGCTGAGGGGAGCAGCGGGCAAGGCAGGAGAGGTCTGCCACACCATGTGGGAATCTCCCCGGCCGGGTGTCGAACTTGCGTCGTCGCTGCCGACAGCTCCACAGCGCAGCGCTTAACCACTGAGCCACCGGGGAGGTCCGGGTCTACAGACTTTAATACTGAAATGAAAGACATTCACCAAATATTGTCTAAACAGTGAACATGAGGAAGCAAGAAAAAAAAATTAAACCCATGCAATGGAGAAATAACAGCTAGCTTATACACATTTTTTATATAATTGAGTAAAAAACTTACAAAATAATTCTAAGTCAAAATAAAAAAATCTTTACTATGTCTGTGGAACTTAATAATATGTTAGTATGTATTAGTCCTGTCATTAAGCTTGCCATTTTCCTCAACCTGATAAAACAAATATCATTCATGCTGCATTCTAAGTATATGTATGTATGTATATGTATATAATTGTATATATATGTATATAATTTTTTGAAAGATTTATTTATTTAATGCATTCAAGAGCTGGGGTGTAGGCCACTGGTGTATGTGTGGGGGGTGATGTGAGAGGATTCACCAGAGACAGAGCAGGGAGCAGAACAGGCAGACTGGCAGAAATACACTGTTGAGTAGAGCAGTGAGCAAGACAGCAGAGGTCTGCTGTGCCAAGCTCCCTGGCAGGGAGTCAAATTCTTGCTGAGTGGCTGTAGTTACCTTCATAGTTCTGAGACTGAATCCCTTGCACCACCAGAGAGGCCTTATACTTATAATATTTAAGTATATACTAAGAAAGGTAATTCTAGAGTCATTCCTGAAACCATGTATTGGGTGAAAAAAAGCAGAGCTATCAGGTCTGTCACCTGAGTATTGTGTTCCAAGACAAATAAGAATGAGTCACAGTTACTTAAACCTGCAGGGGGCACTATTGCTCTTTGGATGAAATTCAAACAGCCTTGCTCCCCTCCCCCTCCACTTCTGCCCACCTCCTGTTTACCAACACCTGCCACCTGGCCTTCAATTCAATGTACCCATTTTCCAATCATCCAATTGACCCATTCTCTCTTTGGCCCTGAACAATTATACACGTCTGCATTCCCTAGAGTGCTTTTGTCTTGCTTTTGCCTGGCTAACTCCATCTCATCATGGAGGTCTCAGCTTGGAGGACACTTGCTCTGAGTCTCCTCTTATCCTGAAAGTCCTGGTTAGGTGCCTACATGACCCTCCCAGGTGCCTGGAGTTTACACCACTGCAGGCGTCACTGCTCAGGACAGTAACTGATGCACGCACTCCTCTGCCCTCCTCTATTCTATCCTTAGTTACAATTACAAAGGTCAAGCACAAGGCCTTTAGTAGATGTTTCTTGAATGAGTGAATGATTGAATGCATTGATAATGGTGGAGGAGATATAACTTAAAAATAAGGTTAAAAGGAGGCCCACACAAGGAGGTGGAGGTAGATGGAATTAGCATAACCATTAACCCAGCTATACCAATGTCTAGGTCACAAAAGCAGACTCAAGAGGGATCAGACTTCTGGGAGGAGGTAAAGATAAGGAGATTGAACCCTTGTAGAATCTCCAGTCTCCTTTCACATTCTAGTTAAGTTGTTCAAAACAGTAACAGCCGCCATCCTGGAACAGGAGCCCCTCCCAACTGAGAGAAGGCAGTATCAGTGGCATCTGTGTGATGTCCTTTTTCCGAAGGATTTGAGAGCTGAGCGGGGTCGTTGGGTTCACTCTGGGAAAAGCACCCAAGCTCCCTTCGGCAGCATGCGGCGAGTTTCTCCACAAGGCAAAGACTCAGTTATAAAGAACAGATTTATTAGGAAAGGGGACAAAGAAGCATAGGACACTTGCACAGACACAAGCGGGCAGAAAGGGCTACCCCTTTGTGGGAGCAGGTTGGGTTTTTATCCTCATATTTCTGTGGGGAGGGGCTCATCTTCTAGGCAGATTCTGCTGGCTAGCTAGAATTAGAAAAGAGGAGACCTGAGATTCTACAATGGGCTCAATCTCCATATCTTTGCAGTCTAGCGCCTTCCTATGTTTTGTCACTGAGGTGTTTGTGCCTAGGGATTGTGCTCATGGTTATGTTAATTCCTTCTGCCCCCACTTCCTCATCTGGTTTTACCCTTGAGTTAGAAAATGGGAGTCCTGGGGGCCTCCCCAGTGGTGCAGTGGTTGGGTGTGGCGCAGTGGTTGGGTGTGGCGCAGTGGTTGGGTGTTGCGCTGTGGAGCTATCGGCAGCTGCAACGCAATTTCGATGCCCGGCCGGGGAGAATCCCACATGGTGCGGCAGACCTCTCCTGCCTTGCCCGCTGCTCCCCTCAGCAATGTATTTCTGATCTGCCTGTTCTGCTCCCCACTCTGTCTGGTGAACCCTCTTGCCACCCCACACCTCTGGTCTGTACCCCAGCTCGTATGCATAAATAAATCTTAAAAAAAAAAAAAGAAAATGGGAGTTATATCTCCTCCATCATGTTCAAGAATGGGGGGCAGCCTGCTTACTGCCCACCTGTGCCTACGCAGGTGTCTTCTTGTACCAGCTCTGTCCTCTGCAGGGCAGCGGGCTGCCTGCCTGTGACCTGTACCTTGTCAGATCTTTACTGACCTCTCAGCAGAGGCAGCTCTCCTCAGGGCTGCCCGCCTGCCTGCAACCATGCAGGCCTCTTTCTGTTCTTTCTGTCCACTTGTGGCTGTACAAGCGCCCTTTAATTTCCTTTCCCTAATAAACCTGTTTAAGTATAAATAAGTGTCTCGAGAAACTCGTGTGCACCGGCAAAGGGGAGCTCTGGTGAAACCTTTCCCAGCGTGAACCCAAGAACCCCAGTCTCAAACCCATTGACTCCAAAAAACGACATCAATCCTGCTTTAGGTCATCTTTGCTCTACTGAAAATGTTGCCCTATAGTTACATGTGCAACCAATTTAGCTTGATAAGCTACTTAATGATTTCTCTAATTATGCTTAATTTTGAAGGGTTCCCACAATTGTTGCTTTTCTCTTTTGTAGCCTTTATTTTCTATAAATGTTTCTCTAATGCTGTTTTTTGAAGTTGGGGGGAAGAGCCAAATAAACCTCAGTTTGACTCTCACTTGCTTAAGATGAGAACTCAATATGGAATGAGTGAGATGGACTCACACTCACCACAATGTGCTTGCTTTTGTAGTTTGACCTAACAGTTGGCTGCCTGTGGGGTAAATGCAGTAAATTAGGTTTTTAGGCTATTGGTCTCTGTGGCTCTCATGTGCAGCCTTGACCTTATTAACTAGAAGGCTAGAGGGCCGGCGTGGACAGGGAACCAGCCTGCCCTGGGTGGTTGCAGAACGATTCCTTAAGTATTTCAGCACAAACAGCCATCTCAACATGAAGGAGCCTTCAGTTTTGATTCCCAAGCACTGCGATGGAGCCAAGTTTCACTACTGTTAATTTTGAACTTATAATAGCTGAATGAGCTAAATATTAAAAACAAGACTTTTATTAGAACTTTCATTGTATCAATTCATTTTTGTAATAAAATGAATGAACATTTTTTAAAAGAGGGAGCTGAGAAGCCCACTATCTTCTATGGCACAATAGAACAGGGGGCTAAAACAACTTGGGTAGCCAAACATAATTATGCCTTTAATGGAGTTCTTCAGCATGGAATTTCCCCCATTAATTTCTTACTTCTAACATAAGAAATATTAGTTTCCCAAAGACTTTGATTTTATGGAAAATAAGTTTAAACAGAAAATTCCAAACTCTTACTTAACTTTTGTGCAAAACAGGAACTTAGGTGAGAAAATAATTATCCAGTAAAACATTAATTAATTGAATTTCTGTATCTTGATGGAAATGTGTCCTTGTAAGTGATGGAGGAGATATAATGCAAAATAAGATTAGAACTAGACACACACATGGAAGTGGGGATAGAAGAAATCAACATAACCATTGGCACAATCCCTAAATGCCAGCTCCTAAATTACAAAACATAGGTAGGGCTTTGTAGGAGCTAGAGGCAGTCTCTAGGGCCAAAGATATGGAGATTGAGCCCATTGTAGAATCTCCATCTCTTTTCTAATTCTAGTTAGCCAGTAAACAGACAGCCATCTTCAAAGATGAGCCCCTCCCAACTGAAAGAAGGCTATATCAGTGCCATCCTTGCAAGAATTCGGGGCAGCCATTTCTCTGCCCACCTCTCCCTGTCTGCCCGTGACCTGCACCATGCAGGCCTCTCTTAGCAAACCTGCCCCTCAGCGGGATAGCTCTTTCTGCCCGCTTGTGTCTGTGTAAGTGTCCTATGCTTCGTTGACCCTTTTCCTAATAAACCTGTTCTTGCAACTGAGTCTTTGCCTCATGGAGAAACTTGCCGCGTGCCACTGAAGGGAGCTCTGGTGAAATCTTTCCCAGGGTGAACCCAAGGACCTCACTCCGCTCTCAAATCCATCGACTCGAGAACTACATCACTAATAAACCTGTTCTTTAAGTATAACTGAGTCTCTGTCTCGTGGAGAACCTTGTCACATACCCCTGAAGGGAGCTCTGGTGAAACTTTTCCCGGAGTGCACCCAAGCTCCCCGCTCCTCTCTCAAATCCATCGACCCTAAAACGACATCACAAGCAGCATTAGCTTAGCACCAAGGTCCTCTGTCCATTTCAGCTTCACTAGCGGCATATACTGGGCTAACTTGCTATCTCCAGGTTTCTGCCCATTGCTGTCTCTTCCACTATAAAGCATTATAGTCTCAGCTTACACTGCGATTGTCTTGAACCTAAGTCTGCTTTGCCTTGACGGAACATTCAATAAATCACTGGGGCTGTGCTTTTTTGCTTTTTTTTTTTTTTTGTCTTCCATGGAAGGTCAGCCTGAATTCTTGCATTGCTTGGAAGTTTACTTAAAAACTTGTCCTCTTTGTCTTGCAATCATACATGAAGATGTATTAAATAGGTGCAAATATTTGGCGCCCTGCTTCAGGGAACACTAGTTTCCTAAGAACTATTAATAGGTGTTTTGGGAAAAAAGGATTCCTTAGCCAAACTAGATTGTTAAATGTTGCAAGCCACATCACCATCCTACTGATCCATTTAAACTGCACTAGCATTTTAAAGACTAGGAACTCCCAAATAAAGGAAACTGTTTAACTATTTTCAAGCTAGTATTTTTTCAACTTCTCTGTAAAATTTGAACCTTAATGCTCAAATTAGGTCTAGTTCCAAGTCACTTAACAATGTGCTGGCTAAAACACAGTCATCACCCCATGCTGTCCATCAGGGGTTTCTGTTTCTACCCCCAGGAAGAGTTGATGCTCCACTAGAAACTGAAGTTCAACAGCATAAATTCTCTCCGGTGGTGTTTTCCTGTTTCCTTTTTATCCTTTGAAGTTATGGAATTGTTATGGTACTAGATAAGTTGTTTTTTTTCCAAGCAGGAAAACGAATTGTCTATTATATAGAGATGGGATCTGTGATATCAGCCTTGTTATGCTGCTTATTGATCCAGTAAATTCAACTTTCTAAGTGAATGACTGAAAAATTGAATAAACTGAAATAATTTATGAGAGCATGTGTTATAGAGAATGAGATAGTGCAGACCCTCACCCCCACTTCAAGGCAGCCTGGGTCAGCAAGAAGACAGACATGCCTTCTACCCAGCCATTTATACAATGCCATTCTCTTCAAAGTAAACACCTCCCTAGCCCCAGGTAAGACCCAGTCTCTGGCTAGGAGGCATAACCGCTCTGCTCTGCTTCTGTATCACAGCTGGCTTGCCTTTTATGGAATTAGTAGCTATATTGTGAGAATGCAGAGGGGGCAGGTATAAAACCCCTACTGAGCCCTGCTTCGGGGCTGCACTTCTGCAGATGGGGCCTTGAGCTGGACACTGGTGCAGTCCTCAGCACTGATATCCTGCTGGTGGGGCTTCAAGTCTGCTGCTCCTATGGCTGCAGCGTTGAGTATTAATAAAGGCCTTCCTCTGACTGCTCCTCTGACTCATGATTATTGGGGCGCACTATAACATGGTGCGTTATATTTCTTAATTCTGTGGCAAATTTCAGGTGCATTTTTTGTACAAAGAAGAATTTTGGAAACACCATCTGTGCTATAACCCTGTTTTTATGTTTATGTGGGACTACAGACTTTCATGCTGTAATGAAAAAGATTCCCCAAATACTCTCTAGCCAATGGACATGATTTAGCCAGTAAAAAAAAAAAAAAATAAAAATAACTAAGTAAATCCATGCTGTGGAAAAATAACAGCAAGCTTATATAAATTTTTATATGATTTATAATTGAGTAAAATGCTTACAAAATAATTCTAAGTCCAAAAAAGATCTTTACTATGTCTATAAGTTAATAAAATGCTACTCTGGATAGTCCTTGTCGTTAAGCTATTTTCCTCACCCTTATAAAACAAATATCGTTCATGCTCCTTTTTAAGTATATACTTATACTTTTAAAAAAAGATTTATTTACTAATGCATGCAAAAGCTGGAGTGATGGCCAGTGAGAGGATTGACCAGAGACAAAGTGGGGAGCAGAAAAAGCAGATTAACTGAAGTACACTGCTGAGGAGAGCAGCCTGCCTAACAGGAGAGGTCTGCTGTGCATTGTGGGAAGCTCTTTGGGAGGGGGTTGAACTCAGGCTGCAGGAGCTGCAGTTACCTTCATCGTGCTGAGACTCCTTCTTTCCACCACCACGGAGAACTTATACTTATCATTTTTAAGTATATACTAAGAAAGAATTCCAGAGTATTCCTGAAACCATGTGTTCGGTGAAAAAAAGGAGTGTAATCAGGTCTTGTCACTTGAGTATTGCGTTCCAAGACAAACGACTATGAGTCACTGTTACTTAAACCTGCAGGGGGCACTATTGCTCTTTGGATAATATTCAAACAGCATTGCTCCCCTCCCCCTCCACTTCTGCCCACCTCCAATTTACCAACCCCTGCCACCTGGCCTTCCATTAATGCCAATTTTCCAATCATCCAATTGACCCATTCTCTCTTTGGCCCTGAACAATTATACACGTCTGCATTCCCTAGAGTGCTTTTGTCCTACTTTTGCCTGGTTAACTCCATCTCATCATTGAGGTCTCAGCTTGGAAGATACTTACTCTGAATCTCCTCTTATCCTGAAAGTCCTGGTTAGGTGCCTACATGACCCTTCCAGGTGCCTGGAGTTTACACCACTGCAGGCATCACTGCTCAGGACAGTAACTGATGCCCGCACTCCTCTGCCCTCCTCATTGGATTTCACTCTGCATGAGAGCAGGAGCTAGGTCTTCCTTTATTCTATTCTATCCTTAGTTATAATTACAGTGGTCAACACAAGGCCTTCAGTAGAGGTTTCTTGAATGAATGAATGATTGAATGCATTGGTCCTGGGACCAATAGTTCATCTTTGCTCTCCTGAAAAGGTTGCCCTATAGTTACAAAGCTACTTAATGATTTCTCTAATTATGCTTTATTTTGAAGGATTCCCACAATTGTTGCTTTTCTCTTTTGTAGCCTTTATTTTCTATAAAGGGTTCTCTAATGCTGTTTTTTGAAGTTAGGGGGAACAAGGAAACCTCAGTTCAATTCTCACTTGCCTAAGATGAGAACTCAATATGGAATGAGTGAGGTGGGCTCACACTCACCACAATGTGCTTCCTTTTGTAGTTTGATCTCTTTAGTTGTTTCTCTGCCTGTTGGGTAAATGCAGTAATCAGGCTTTTTAGGCTATTGGTGGCTGGAGGGCCAGCAAGGACGGGGAAACTGTTGCAAAACAATTCCTTAAGTATTTCAGCACAAACAGCCATCTCACCATGAAGGAGCCTTCTGTTGTGACTCCCAAGCACTGTGGTGGAGCAGAGCTTCATTGCAATTTATGATACGGAGTGAGTTAAATTTTAAAAACAGGACTTTCATTATGTGAATTCATTTTTGTAATGAAATGAATGGACATTTACATATATATATATTTAAAGACAGAGGTGAGAAGCCCACCATAATTTGCTGGAACAGTAGAAAAGGGGGCTAAAAACAACTTGTTTACCCACAACATAATTTTGCCTTTAGTAATTTCTTCAGCATGGCATTTCCCCCTTTAATTTCTTACTTCTAACATAAGAAATATTAGTTTCCCGAACACTTTCATTTTATGGAAAAGAAACTTAAACAGAATATTTCACTTATCCTTCACTTATCCTTAACTTTTAGGCAAAATAGGAACTCGGTGGGAAAATTATTATCCAGTAAAGCATTAATTATTTGAATTTCTTTATCTTGATGGAAATGTGTCCTTGCAAGAAGCATTAGCTTAGCACTAAGGTCCTCTGTCTACTTCAGCTGCACTAGTGCCCTTGGCATATACTGGGCTAACTTGCTATCTCCTCCACTATAAAGCATTATAGTCTCATCTTATACTGAGAATGCCTTGAACCTAAGGCTGCTTTGTCTTGATAGAACACTAAGCAAATTGCTGGGGTATTTTGGTCTCAAGCTCAGCCTGAATTCTTGCATTGCTGGAAGTTTACTTAAAAACTTGTCCTCTTTCCTTTGCAATCATACATGAAGATAGAACATAATTAATGGGAACAAGTAGTATTGTTACAGGGCAGCCCCAATATAAATGGGGTGCCTGTCTGTGGGTTCCCACCCATGCACTTAAAAGGGACTTATGAAACTCAACTGCAGGCAGACACAATAAAATTAATAAAAGGGTTTATTTACAAAAAGGGAGGGGAAAAGATAAAGAATAAATCGGTGACTGTGTCCTACCAGTTCCGATGAGCTAAAATCTTTATGGCACACTCGAAAACCTGGCAATCCACAACCATGAGTAATCACCCCCCTCCAAGCTCACAGGTCTGTTTTTTAAATCCCAAAACCATTTCTTAACTCCACCCTCAGTCCTCAGCATCCTTCCTTTGGTGACGATGGCATTCTGGGATTCGTAGTCCTAGGTGTATTGGATCTCTCTGGCTTGAGGTGGGGGTGGGGTCCTGGGACACTCCCCCTTCCTGAGGACCCCCCTCTTAAAGTATAAAGTATGTGAACTCTTTAGTGCTAGGTTTTTCAAGTATATAACAAACTACTATTAAACTACCAGAACTGTGAAATTTTAATTTGTTGGAACTTTGTCTTCTATGAACACAGACACAATGCTCTTATTGAAAAGTGTCATTCTATTTCAGAAATCCAGAAAACAGTATGCATTTCAAGAAAGAGTAACTGAAATTTCATTTTCAAGGGAAGGCAAGGACTACCCAAGAAGAATTGGAATGTCCTTCGCTTCAAGCAAACTTCTTATTGGCAGTTACGAAGTGTTTAAAATCCTGAGTGTTGGGGCCTCCCCGGTGGCGCAGCGGTTAAGCGCTGTGCTGTGGAGCTGTCGGCAGCAGCGACGCGAGTTCGACGCCCGGCCGGGGAGAATCCCACATGGTGGGGCAGACCTCTCCTGCCTCGCCCGCTGTTCCCCTCAGCAGTGTATTTCTGATCTGCCTGTTCTGCTGCCCGCTCTGTCTCTGGTGAACCCTCTCGCCACCCCATGCCTCTGGCCTGTACCCCATCTTGTATGTATAAATAAATAATAAATCTTTAAAAAAAATAAAATAAAATCCTGAGTGTTGAGTAAGAGACATTGCTATATTAGATAATTGACATTTTCATATATTATGTATATCTACCATCAAAGGAGCCAGGATACTAGTTTTTACATTGATGTATTAAATGGTGCACATATCTGGCACCCTGCTTCAGGGAACACTGGTGTCCTAAGAACTATTAATAGGTGTTTTTGGAAAAAAGGAATCCTTAGCCAAATTAGATTGTCATCACCATCCTAGTGATTAACAGTATGCACTAGCATTTTACAGACTAAGAACTTCCAAAGTAAAGAAACCTGTTTAACCATGTTCAAGTTAATATTTCCTCAACTTCTCTGTAAAATTTGAACCTGAATGATCAAATTCGGTCTGGTTCCAACACTCTTAACAATGTATTGGTTAAAACAAAGTCCAATGACCGATGCTGTCATCAGGGGCTTCTGTGTTCTACCCCCAGAAAGAGTTGATGCTCCACTAGAAGCTGAAGTTGAACAACAGCATAAATTCTCTCCAGTGGTGTTTTCCTGTTTCCTTTTTATCCTTTTTGAGGTTATGGCATTGTTATGGAACTGTTACAGGGCAACCCAGATATACAACGAGGTGCCTGACTGTGGGTTCTCACCCGTGCGCTTAAATAGGACTTATAATAAGAACAATTGCAGGCACTCACCAAAAAAAGGTTAATAAAAGGGTTTATTTACAAAAAGGAAGGGAAATAAAATCCGAAGAGCTGGAAACCCCAATGGCACGCTGTAGCCTGGCGAGAAGCAAGAGACCCCAAGGTCCAAAACCCTCGTTTTATATCCAACATGTCTGCATAACTCCACCCCTCAGTTCCAGGTAATCCTCTCTTCTGGTTGATGATGGAATTAAGGGATTAGTGGCCCTAGTGTCTTGGATCTCTTTGGTCTGAGGTGGGGTCCATAAACCTTCCTGTGGAGTTTGTTGCAGACATCCTTTTTCCCCCCAACAGTACTAGATAAGTTTTTTTTTTCCAATACAGGAAAATGAATTGTCTTATATAGAGGTGGGATCTGTGATATCAGCTTTGTTTATGCTGCTTATTGATCCAATAAATTCAACTTTCTAAATAAGTAAATTGAAAAGTTGAGCAAACTGAAATATTTTGAGAGCATTGTGTATTATATTATATTTTTATTATTTATATATATTTTATTATACATATTTCTATTTATTATTATATTTTTCCCAATTCTTTGGCAAATTTCAGGTGCATGTTTTATATAAAGATCAAATTTGAAAACAACATCTGTACTATAATCATGTTATTTTGTTGATGTGGGACTACAGCCTTTAATGCTGTAATGAAAGAGATTCCCCAAATATTCTCTAACTGAGGGACATGATTGAGCCAGAAAAAAAAAAATAAATAAATCGATGTGTTCTGCAACCATCCTGGACCTAGTAGGTTCCTCATCCATTCAAGCAGACTCACTGCTGTTTTATTAGCTGTTCTCTCATGTTCTTCACTTACTCTGCCACACTCCATGGTACTCCACCACTCTCCCCACGAGGGCCTCTGCTGCTGCTTTTGTGACTTCGCCCTTACATGTCCCTCTCTGCAGGCCCAGGGAGCCCACTCAGACACGCCCACACCCAACTCCTAGTGCAGCCATCAGGCACCTGTGCGGGACCGCAGGTGTCTATCTTTAAATCTAATGGCAGTAGGGCAGAAAATCCTGATGATTATTACATTTAGCCTACACCATGCAATGGAGAAAAACAGCAAGCTTATATAAACTTTTTATATAACTGAGTAAAATATAAAATAATTCTAAATCCAAATTTAAAAAAAAATCTTTACTATGTCTATAGAACTCAATTATATGTTAGTCTGGATTATGCTTGTCATTAAATTTGCCATTTTCCCCATCTTAATAAAATAAATATCATTCATGATGCTTTTTAAATATATACTTATAATTTTTTTAAAAAAGATTTATTTATTTATTCATACAAGAGCTGGGGTGTAGGCAGGTGAGAGGATTCACCAGAGACAGAGTGGGGAGCTGAGCAGGCAGATCTACTGAAGTACACTGCTGAGGGGAGTAGTGGGCGAGACAGGAGAGGTCTGTAGCCCAAGTTGGGAAATTCCCTGGCAGGGTAAAGAACCCGTGCTTCAGTGGCTGCAGTTACCTTCATAACGCTGAGACTCAATCCCTTGCGCAAACAGGGGGGCCAGATGCTTATAATTTTCAAATATATACTAAGAAAGATAATACTAGGGTAATTCCTGAAACCATGTGTTAGGTGAAAAAAGGCAGAGTAATCAGGTCTGTCACCTGAGTATTGTGTTCAGCGACAAAAGAGAATGGGTCACTGTTACTGAAACCTGCAGGGGGCACTATTGCTCTTTGGATGAAATTCAAACAGCCTTGCTCCCCTCCCCCTCCACTTCTGTTTACCAACACCTGCCACTTGGCCTTCCATTAAATGTACCCATTTTCCAATCATCCAATTGACCCATTCCCTCTTCAGCCCTGAACAATTATACACATTTGCATCCCCTAGAGTACTTTTGTCCTGCTTTTGCCTGCTTAACTCCATCTCATCATGGAGGTCTCAGCTTGGAGGACACTTGCTCTGAGTCTCCTCTTATCCTGAAAGTCCTGGTTAGGTGCCTACATGACTCTCCCAGGTGCCTGGTGTTTACACCACTGCAGGCATCACTGCTCAGGACAGTAACTGATGCCCGCACTCTTCTGCCCTCCTCATTGGATTTCACTCTGCATGAGAGCAGAATCTAGGTCTTCCTTAACTCTATTATATCCTTAGTTATAATTACAGTGGTCAAGCACAAGGCCTTCAGTAGAGGTTTCTACTGAATGAATGAATGATTGAATGCATTGGTCCCATGATAGGTCATTTTTGCTCTACTGAAAAGGTCGCCCTATAGTTACATGTGCAGCCAATTTAGCTTGATAAGCTACTTAAGATTTCTCTAATTATGCTTAATTTTGAAGGGTTCCCACAATTGTTGCCTTTCTCTTTTGTAGCCTTTATTTTCTATAAATGGTTCTCTAATGCTGTTTTTTGAAGTTAGGGGGAAGAAACAAACAAACCTCAGTTCAACTCTCACTTGCCTAAAATGAGACTCAATATGGAATGAGTGAGGTGGGCTCACACTCACCACAGCGTGCTTGCTTTTGTAGTTTGACCCCTTTAGTTGTTGACTCTGCCTGTGAGGTAATTGTGGTGATCAGGCTTTAAGCTATTGGTCTCTGTGGCCTTGACCTCATTAAGGTGGCTGGCTAGGGGGCGGGGATTGACAGAGGACCTGCCTGGCCTGGGTAGTTGCACAAAAATTCCTAAATTATCTCAGTTCCCAGGGCCACCTCCAGATGAAGGAGCCTTCAGTTTTGACTCCCAAGCACTGTTGTGGATCCAGCTTCACTGCAGTTCGTTTTGGAACTTACAATTGCTGAATGAGTTAAATTTTAAAAACAAGACTTTTATTACAACTTTTATTATATAAATTCATTTTTGTAATAAAATGAATGGACTTTTTTTTAAAAAAAGATTTATTTATTTCTGCGTACAAGCTGGGGTACAGGCCAGAGGTGCGGGGCGGCGAGAGGGTTCACCAGAGACAGAGTGGGGAGCAGAATAGGCAGATCGACGGAAACATGCTACTGAGGGGAACAGCGGGCAAGGCAGGAGAGGTCTGCTGCGCCATGTGGTAATCTCCCCACAGGAGTGTCAAACTCACCTTGCTTCACAGCCCAGCGCCCAACTGCTAGCCACCAGGGAGGCCCTGAATGAACATATTTTTGTGTATTTTTTTTCTTGTTTTTTTGCATACAAGCTGGGGTACAGGCCAGAGGTGTGAGGAGGTGAGAGTGATGTCGTTTTTGGAGTCGATGGATTTGAGAGCAGAGCGGGGTCCTTGGGTTTACTCTGGGAAAGGTTTTACCAGAGCTCCCTTCGGTGGCACACGGCGAGTTTCTCCATGAGAGAGAGACTCATTTATACTTTAAGAACAGGTTTGTTAGGACAAGGAAGTAAAGGACACTTGTACAGACACAAGCGGGCAGAAAGAGCTGCCCTGCTGAGGGGGCACATATGCTAAGAAAGGCCTGCATGGCGCGGGTCATGGGCAGACAGGCAGGCCGCTGCCCTGCAGCGGGACAGAGTTGGTAAAGGAAAGCACCTACATAGGCACAGGTGGGCAGAGAAATGGCTGCCCCGAATTCTCGTAAGGATGGCACTGATATGATATAGCCTTCTTTCATTTAGGAGGGGCTCATCTGCGAGGATGGCTGTCTGTTTACTGGCTAACTAGAATTAGAAAAGTGATGGAGATTCTACAATGGGCTCAATCTCCTTATCTTTTCCTTCTGCCCAGCAGTCTGATACCTGCCTGAGCCTGCCTTTGTGATTTAGGCATTGGTATTGCTGGGTTAATGGTTATGCTAATTCCATCTACCCCCACCTCCTTGTGTGGGTCCTCATTTTTAAGTTATATCTCCTCAATCAAGAGGATTCACCAGAGACAGAGCAGAGAGCAGAACAGGCAGATCTACTGAAGTGCACTGCTGAGAGGAGCAGCGGGCGAGGCTGGAAAGGTCTGCTGTGCCATGTGTGATACTCCCCAGCCGGGCATGGAACTTGCGCTGCAGCTGCCTACAACTCCACAGCGCTGCTTTTAATCCACTGTGCCACCAGGGAGGCCCTATGTGTATTTTTTCAAAGAGGTTGCTGAGAAGCCCATTATCATTCTCTGGCACAGTAGAAAAGGGGGCTAAAAACCACTTGGGTACCCATCACATAATTTTGCCTTTAATGAGTTCTTTAGCATGGTATTTCCCCCACTAATTTCTTCTAACATAAAAAATATATATATTAGTTTCACAAACTGTTTCATTTTAGGGAAAAGAAATTTATTCTGAAAATTCCGAAACTTCCGAGCCTCCCTGGTGGCGCAGGGGATTAATTCTCAGCACTATGAAAATATCAGCAGCCACTGCAGCAGGAGTTGAATCCCTGGACAGGGAGCTTCCCACATGGTGCAGCAGACCTCTCCTGCCTAGCCCGCTGCTCCCCTCAGCAGTGTACTTCAGTAGATCTGCCTGTTCTGCTCCCCACTCTGTCTCTGTCAATCCTTTTACCCCCAAACCCCCCCCCGCCCCCACACCTCTGGCCTACACCCAAGCTCTTGTATGCATAAATAAATCTTGAAAAAAATATTCTGAATCTTCACTTATCTTTTTGATAAAACAGAAACTCAAGGTGTAAAAATTAAGTATCCAGTAAAACATTAAGTATTTGAATTTTTGTATCTTGATGGAAATGTGTCCTTGAAGCAGCATTAACTTATCAACAAGGTCCTCTTTCCATTTCAGCTGTTCCACATTGCCCAGCATTAGTGCCCTTGGCATATACTGGGCTAACTTGCTGACTCCAGGTTTCTGCCCAATGATATCTCCTCCACTATAAAGGAGTATATTCTCAGTTTATACTGAGATTGCCTTGAACCTAAGCCTGCTTTATCTTGATGGAACACTCAGCAAGTTGCCTGGGCATTTTGATCTCACAAGGGTAGGTCAGCCTGAGCTACTGCAGAGATTGCATTGATGTAGTCCTCTTTCATTGGGGAGGGGCTGTTCCCTCCAGGAGTGGTTTGTTTGCTGTAGATTTTGAATAACTATGTAGGATCTGAAAGGGACTGGAGATGCTACAATAGGCTCAATCTCCATGTCTTTACCCCTGGTCTGTGCTCCTGACTCTCCTTACCATCTAATACCTGCCGATTTGCTTTTGTGATCTAAGCATTGGTATAGTTGGGTTAATGGTTATGCTAATCCCTTCTACCCCACCTCCTTGTGAGTCTGGTCTATCTTTTTTTTTAAAGTTATATGATGCTGGTTCTAGGCTTTTTTAAGTTATATTTCCTCCATCAGTATTAATCCTTATTTAACAATAATTAGACTGCTCTGTTCTCTAATTTTGTCATAGTGTTTCTCAAATGCAAAGTCAGTCAAGTGTGACTAGAGGCATCATATTGAGAGAAGCCCTCTACCCATTGATCCCTCTTCTGCTAGGACTTCCCCTGCTAAATCACCCTCCACAGAGCCCTCTGTGATGTCATTACTTCATCTCCTACTGTTACAGGGCAGCCTCGATATAAATGGGGTGCCTGTCTGTGGGTTCTCACCCATGCACTTAAAAGGGACTTATAAGACTCAACTGCAGACACACACAATAAAATTAATAAAAGGGTTTATTTACAAAAAGGGAGGGGAAAAGATAAAGAATAAATTGGTGACTGTGTCCTACCGGTTCCGCTGAGCTGAAAACTTAATGGTACACTCGAAAACTTGGCAATCCACAACCACGAGTAATCACCCCCCTCCAAGCTCACAGGTCTATTTTTTAAATCCCAAAACCATTTCTTAACTCCACCCACAGTCCACAGCATCCTTCCTTTGGTGATGATGGCATTCTGGGATTAGTTGTCCTAGGTGTATTGGATCTCTCTGGCTTGAGGTGGGGGTGGGTCCTGGGACACTCCCCTTTCTGAGGACCCCCCTCTTACACTACCAAAAGTTTCCAAGGGACCCAAGTTATCATGAGTGTTTGTTCAAGAGAACAAGATAAACAATATTGTCTCCATTCCTTAATTTTCTTTATGGGGAACATATTTATAAATGTTGAATAGAATATGTTACTGCTCAGTTCATGGAGATGTATGCAGCTGTATTTGCCTCCAATTTATGGCATATTTAAAATACATGATCTATATATGACTTAAGAAGCAAAGAATTTTCTCAGATTCTATGGGCAAGAATTTCCAAAGTTTGAAGCTGAAATTGGAGGATCTCTTGTGGTCTCAATCTTTACTTATGCCTCAATCTCTATAGCCTATTAGAGTTGCTGACCTTTGGGTGAGCTGACAGCATGTCAATGGCTAAATCAATCTGCATATTGATAAATAGGTTGTGGAAAACTCAAGTGCAAAAGCCATGCTTAGCCTGATTTAAGCTTGAACACAACTGTGAAGTAGCAAATGTACAGAGTCAAGATACTTGCCACTGAAAAAAGGAAAGAGGGCCCCCCTGGTGGCGCAGCAGTTAAGCGCTGTGCTGTGGAGCTGTCGGCAGTGGCGACACGAGTTCGACGCCCAGCCAGGGAGAATCCCACATGCGCGGCAGACCTCTCCTGCCTTGCCCGCTGCTCTCCTCAGCAGTGTACTTCTGATCTGCCTGTTCTGCTCCCCGCTCTGTCTCTGGTGAACCCTCTCGCCGCCCCACGCCTCTGGCCTGTACCCCAGCTTGTATGTATAAATAAAAAATAAATCTTAAAAAAAAAAAAGAAAAAAGGAAAGAGCAATGGAAAGGTAGAAATCACTCTCTTATTACTAAAGGAAGATTAAAAAGCATACTGCTCTCCTTGGCGCCCCATTCACTGCCAAAATGCCAGAAACGCAATGGCAGCTTTTAGTGTCCTGATATTAAAAAATACCTGACAATCCAAAACCATTTATTTAACTACCAGGTCTTCCTGGTAGAGAACAATGACCTTTATTCAGTGACTAGTAGATGCTCTTAATGAGCAAATAACACTTTTTTGAAAAATCAAAACTATTTTCAAGTTTCAATAGAAAAAAAAAGGCTGTTTAATCAGTTTGCATTTTTGTTCAACATTCAATAGGAAAAATATATTTAGTGCTACTATATTCTGGCATTGTCCATAGGAAAGGGATGATGATGGTCCTAGGCTAAATAAATCATATACAAACATAACAATGAAGAGGGCTATGGCAGAGAAATGCAATGAACTCATAGGTGTACTAAGATTTATCAGGGACAGCAAGATATGCAAGTTAATATATGGTAGTGTAAGAGGGTGGTCCTCAGAAAAGGGGAGTGTTCCAGGTTCCTTGCCCTACCCAAGGGAGGGTGGAGCTGAGCAGGAGAGATAAGAAGTTCGAGAAGGAGGGGAAAAAAAGGAAGAAGGAAAGAAGCAGGATGGAGGCCAGAAGAAGGACAAGGAGCAGAGAGACGTGTGAAGAAGCTGCACTGGCCTGGACTGACTGAAACAGATGTGGGGGAGAGACCCGTGGGGAGGTGACAATGGCAACGTGGATCTTGATTTTGACTTTGCTCTTTTCCTCATAGACTCATCTGGCTGTTTCTGACCCTTTTCTATGGGTCCCTGCTGAAAGGTGTTTCAGACTTGTGGCAGGCTTTCGGGCCCTGCTTTGGGCCAATCTTATTTGGGTGGACTTTTGCCCCTGAGGTGATGGGTAAATTTGGGTGCTTAGTTTAGAAACTATATTTTTTGTCTTTTCTGTATTATTACACTAATTGTATTAAAGTTTCTTTTCATGAAAGGTCTTAAATGTTTTGTCCTGATGCAGCAGATGGCAGAACCTATTTAGAGTGGGCAGGTTTGGGGGTTTTGGGGTGCCTATATCTCTACCCTGTAACAATAGAACTTCAACTGTATAAAATGAATAAACTCACAGAGTCTGAAAATTTCAAGGCTATTTAAATGATCTGTTAGTTGTGGCATTCTCTTAAATATTGAATTATGAAAAAATTTACCTTTTTCACATTTTAATAAGAAGCCATTAAATGTAAATATTTTAAATATTTTATTTTCTAATCAAAAATAATTTGATGATATAGAATACTCAGAAGAAAATTAAAACACAAAAATAAAATTGTATTTATGCAAAAAATATATCTGTAAGTGTGTGTGTGCGTGCGTGCGTGCGTGTGTGTGTGTGTGTGTGTGTGAATAATCTCTAGATGTGAAGCTGTACTTCTGAAACATACAGTTTGGATACTAGTGATTTAAAAAAATCCAAATTGTTGACATTCAAGATTATGAGAAAATAAATTGGTTGTTAAAAGTCACACGGTTTTGTGTTAATTTGTTACACAGGAAATGATAACTGCTAAATCTCAAAGACATCTAGTTTCTGAAATAAAATTAAATCTATCTAGGACACCCTGATATAGTCCCTCTGAATAATAGCTAATAATAAAAGTAGTAAGTAATATTTATTGGTAAGCAATGTGCTAAATATTTTACATTTATTACTCCAGTAATCCTCACAGTAATAAAATGGGTACTTATCTCTACTTTAGAGATACTGAAACACTGAGACTTAAAATGTTGTCAAAGTTCCACAATTAGAAATACATACAGATAAATTCAATATAAAATATAACTAACTTTTAAGGTAATGGATTTACCCAGCACACAATTTTCTCTAGTTCCTTCCAATTTTCTCAAAATCTCCTAATATATTGTCTTTGACTAGTAGTGAAAATATTGTAATGGTATAAAGATAAGTTTTCATATTTTTTCTTAATTTTAGCATAGTGATTCAAAATGCCTTCCTGATAGAAGTTTCAATAACCACGTCTATAAGAAAGGTATGACGTTGTTTTATGTGACTAATAGAATAATATATCACTTACAAACAGCAACGGCTCATTTTAAGCTACTCAGAAAATAGGAATGGTGGGGAAACTGGGCATCCCCAGAAATACAAGATTAAATAAGTAATGAGTTATGATCACTGAGCATCATTAAGAAGTTCTTACAAAAAAAAAAATTATATGAGAGCAAGCATTGAGTTAGGACAAGAGACCAAATTAAAAATACAAAACAATACCCTTCCTTAATACATATTTTAGCATATGTGAAAATGAATTGAAGCTCAAATGTACACTAAAACATTTTCTAAGTATTCAAGTATAATGAAAAAGACAAAAAAACGCACATATATATCCCCTTTAAAAATAACTATAGAGGGCCTCCCTGGTGGCGCAGCGGTTAAGCTATACGTTGTGAAGCTGTCGGCAGCAGTTACACGAGTTCGACGCCCGGTCGGGGAGATTCCCACATGGTGCGGCAGACCTCTCCTGCCTCGCCAGCTGCTCCCCTCAGCAGTGTATTTCTGATCTGCCTGTTCTGCTCCCCACTCTGTCTCTGGTGAACCCTCTCTCCGCCCCATGCCTCTGGCCTGTACCCCAGCTTGTGTGCATAAATAAATCTTTAACAAAAAATTAAAAAAAAAATGACTATAGAACAAACGTAATTTACAAGCATGCAGACTGAGTAAAAAATGAAATATTGCATCCCAGGAGCAGAATCTGGTCTGTTTGAATATATCTCTTTCCAAGATTAAATAATAAAATTTATTATAAAAATTCTACGAGTTACAAAGAAAGGTTTGCAATCTATGAATTTACAGCTGTAGTAAGTGGTACTTTAATTTTATCTTTGACTTATTCTCTCTTAGTGTGCCAAAGAACACACAATTGTCAATGATACATTTATCTCCCTTTTACCCGTGTCTATACACATGTACATGTGTATGTATAAACTGTAATATATGTAAGGTATATTCCTATATATACATTCAAAAATATTTATATATCCAAAATACTATTTCAGTATACCATCTATAATTATATACTCATAAATAACTTACAAATATTTATACCAATACAAAAGTTTAAAATATAAAATGTACAGGAAATTTAAACTAAATAAGATGAATAGAGAAATATACCCTATTTGCAAATTAGAAGACAACGTTATTGACACATCATTTTTCGAAAAATTTATCTACAAATAAAACACAATCCCAATAAAATTTCCAGTAAGATTTTAAAAATGGGAATCTGTTTCTATAAATTTATATGAGTATGCAATGAAAGCAGAAGAACAAATTGAAGAAAAAATTGACAACATCAGTAAGACAACAAAGGACACCATAATTATGAAGTTAAAACAAAAACATTGACAGAACAAATATTAATGAGAACTATTAGGCACTGATACTTGGAATGTAAAATGTTGCAAGTATACGAACATGTTTTCCATTTAAATAAAATGTATGCTTAATTTAGATAATTTAGATTATTTTTCCCTAAGTGAAAGACTTATAAAAACCATGGATGTTTACAAATCTGCGATAAATAAAAAGTCCAACAGTAAAGTATGTTTAGCAAAAAAGTTTAGCAAAAATGTGATTTAAATGGTTCTTGAAAGATCACATTTACTTTTGTATTCCATCAAAATATTAAATGATACTTTGGAATATGATTTGTAAACTGTGAGAAATGTTTTTAGGTCAAGTTATCATGTAAAAATTCATGAGTTCTCGCATATTACAATAATGGAGAAGAGAATGGGAATTATTTTCGGTGCTATCTTAAGGTTTCATATCACTAGTCAGACCACACAGTTTAAAGAGGTTACTCAGTCTATGCTTATTATTTCCTTCTCTCAAAAGATATTGCATGTTAACTGACTCTTATTATACCTTTTGTTTTTATTTCCATTGAAGAATAAAAAAAATTAACATGCAGTTTTTCTAGTGATTTTGTTTTCATATGTGTGCTGTATTTTTTAAACTAAATTATTGAAATCCCCAGAAATGTGTAACTGATTTAATGACATGTAATTAATTTGTACTTTTTCATAATTAAATATATATATAAAAAATTAGACTTCTGATGGCCTTTTATAGACCTTTTTTTTTTTAAAGATTTATTTATTTTTGCATACAAGCTGGAGTGCAGGCCAGATGATTGGGGCAGTGAGAGGGTTCACCAGTGACAGAGCAGGGAGCAGAACAGGCAGATTGACTGAAATACACTGCTAAGGGGAGCAGTGGGCAAGGCAGGAAAGGTCTGCTGCGCCATGTGGGAATCTCCCCAGCCAGGCATCGAACTTGCACTGTAGCCACCAACAGCTCCACAGCGCTGTGCTTAACCCGTTGTGCCACCAGCGTGGCCCTCATAGACCATTTTAATTAGTAGAAATATAACTTAAACTTTCACTAATATACTCTATATTTAATAAAACTGTTCATAGCAACATCACTGCAATAGGAACATAATTATTCTGAGCACTCTGGAGCAGGTAAATAATTAAATATTTGAATACATACACCATGAATCAGTGAAATACTATGCAACCTAAAAATAATGAAAGCCTGAATAATAATCAGGTTTTAAATAATATCTATGTTACAATATTTACTCAAATTAGATACCAAGTTGTAGCCAACTTATACTGTTTATCTGGGCATGAAAATAACATATTATTACAAAAATATATAGATTTAGATGTTTACTAGCTTCAGTTTTGTCTTTTGGATATTTATACTATTTGTTTATCAATATTCATTTAAGTAAAAGTATCTAGAGTCACAAAATTTGTATTCAATATTGTATATTCACAGACATACTTGTTGATGGGAAATTATATAGGATAATTTTAATGAAAAGCAATTCGGAAATTGTGTTCCTGGAGAAACAGAGGGGTTTCTGGTTTGCTTAGGTGTTCAATGAGTGCCAAATGCTTCCATTTTTAATTCAAAAGTATTATATAGAGAGTTGGACTTAGAATAATTCTTATTTTCTTTTATTTTTCTATTAAATATTTAAATACATAATTTAATTAAAAATTTTAGCTTTTTTTTTTTTTTTTAATAAAACAACATGAATAATGTGACAGAATGAAGTCATCCACAGGCACGAACTGTTACCAATGTGGGAGTTTTGGCTTTCTCTCATGAATCATAAAAGTTCCTAATGGCATCTGGAACAGTGACTCCTTTTGAGAAGGTCCTTGCTTTACTTTGCCTGGCCTTATTAAATATTTTTTCCTGAAATACTAAGACATGAAAATCAAAATGGCTCCTGCAGAATGCAGACTGTGTTAGCAGACAACACAGCTCCCTGTACATCTCCATTTTGGGTGATCCATAGGCATCTTTTTTTTTTTTTTTTCCCTGAGCAGTAGTTCTCAATTGGTCTCAAGGTCTCAGTTGGTTTAAAATATTCAGTAAACCATGTTGCAAGCAGATGTTCTTTCATTAGGCTTTATTTTTTCATTCATAGAGTTCAGGCAGAATAGATTTAACAAAAGTCTCAAGGGTCTTAGGGTCTTGAGATTGATAAATTAACATTGGCTCAATTTAATGCCACCAGCAATATTGACCCTTGATAAGAGAATCAGTCTGCCCTTTGAAGTTTTGAAGCCAGCTATTGATTTTTTTCTAGCAGCAAAAGTCCTAGCTGGCATCTTCTTGCAGTGCAAGGCTTTTGATTAGTGTAGCCACATTCATCAATGTTCTGGGCTAGCTCTTTTTGATAATTTGCTGTATCTTTACATCACCACTTGCTGCTATACCTTGTACTCAAAATGTGACACAGAGATAAGTTTTGGAGATGCTTGCTTGCTTCAACCTTATGAACCAACCTTTACTGGCTTCAAACTTTTATAACTTCCTCACATTTCTCAGTCTTCATAAAATTGGAGTTAGCACTTTGATCTGGATTAAATTTGGGATTGAGGGAATGCTGGGACTGGTTTGATCTACTTTGTCCATATTAACTATCAGAATGCTTGTTTTCCTGTTATGTGTGCGTTCATCAGAGTAGCGCTTATAGTTCCTTCAAGAAAGCTTCTTTGGCATTCACAACTTGGCTATTGTTTGACTCGGCAGGTTTAACATTCCATCTCTCTAATCTGCCAACATGTGTTTTTCACTAAGTGCAAGCATTTCTAGATTTTTTTAAGTACTTACATTATTTTTATAATGTATAATAAAACAGTATTTTATGAATTAAAAATAAGGAATGTGTTAATTTTTCCTTTACTTAAACTCTTAGAGACCATTGTAAGGTTATTAATTGGCCTGATTTCAATATCTTTGTATCTCATGGAATAGGGAGGCCAGAGGAAAGGGATAGAGATAGAAAAATGGTCAGTGGAGCAGTCAGAAAACAACATTTATTGTCTACGGCCATACCTCCCTGAACGCGCCCGATCTCGGAAGCTAAGCAAGGTCAGGTCTGGTTAGTACTTGGCTGGGCGGAAACAACATTTGTTAATTAAGTTTTCTCTCTTATATGGGTCTGTTTCACGGTGCCCCCAAAACACTTACAATATCTCCATCAAGGGCAACTAGTCACAGATCACCATAACATGCAATAATGGAATATTTAAATCTTGCAAAAATTATCAAAATGTGACACAGAGATATGAAGGGAGCACATGTTGGAAAAATGGTGCTGAGAGATTTGCCACAGATTTCAGTTTGTGAAACAAACAAACAAATGCAATATTTGTGAATCTCAATAATGAAAAGTGCAATAAAAGGAGATATGACTATCTAATACAATAGTTTTAGAAGCATTTGATTGCACCTTATTGGTGTTACTGATCTTACTTTTATATATAATTTAGACTTATTTTGAGTTAGGGGTATGTTGACAAGAAAACCAGTTTTTAAAAGTATGTAAATATATGCATTTATAGTTATACTATATATAGTGCTCTTTCATCATTTGCAAATCAATTATTACGTGAACATTTAAAATAAAGAGTCTACACAGAAAACTAAGGTAGAATGATCTTATTTATAAAATATCCTTTATATAAGGTGCTCCAAAATACATATTGAGGAAATGTGATTTCCTAAAGTGGAACTTGGCCCCCACGTATAACTCTCTTTGATTGAAATTCCATTGCCAATACACACCTACATGAGTCTGAAAGACAGATTAAATATGACTTTACAGAGGGTTTATTTTATCCTACTTCCAACTAAACCCATTACTTGCAAGTTATTCTATCTGTGCTTTTAAATAAAAATCACACTTTAATAAATAAAATAATTTAAAAAATCTTTTAGTTCTAGAGAGAAAACAATCTATCTTCCAATATTAAAAATAGAATAAATAATTTCATCATTTATGAAAGTTTCTTGTTAATATTAATATCACATATTTAATTGGTTCCTCTGGATATTGAATCAACTCAACATATTCAAATTTACCAAGAACAGAACTGTTAATATACTCAAAGTCTCAAAGAGTATAACTGTTAAAAGTACAGATAGGAAATTATGGTCATTAAGTTTCATACAGCTTCAACTACTTTTGAAAGTATTTTGACATTCTGTAAATATATTAAAGAACCACTGACACAAAAATTGTATGCTAAGTTAAACTGTATTATTTACATGTTTTTAAAAAGCATTCATCTTTGACAAGGAACAGTTTCAAAGGAAACTTGCTGATATGACTTGGAGTACTTGCAACTTATGTGAGTGCCATTTTCCTGACTTTAGGAGAAAATATTCTAGCCACAGATTTTATTTTCAACTTGGAAATGTTAGAGTCCTAAAAAATTTGGGTAAAAACTATTTATTACCATCTTTACCATTTGACCAAATTGATCCCAATATGCAATTAATAGAACCTAACAATTGATGGCTTCTGAGGACAAAATTGTTTCAAATCAGAATAACATTCTCCACTAGACTAAATATGAGATTTCCCATTCATATGTCAATGCAACCATACTAATTCAACACTAACCAACAAGTAACATAAAAACACTACAATAGTATCTAAATCTATTGCATTATTTCTTTCACAAGTCTCAGCTCCATATATTGATCAATGAGATAAACCTACCAACTCAGGAGTAGGGTGTGGGTTTGGATATATTTGTTTTTCTTGCCATACTACATTTAACTCGAGATTACCAAATAGTTATTACAGGGGCATTCAAATTTTCATCATCTTACCATGTTTAATACAGAATTCTTTGAAATATTACCAATGTCTTTTAAAATGTGTTTGATAACAAGTTCAAAGCCCCTTTTCTATTTGGGAACAAAGAATGATATATAACAAAAACTGCATGCTATTCAATTCCTAATTGACTATCCAAGTTGTTATAGGAAAAGTCTTTGCAACAAGGGTTCTCTTTAAAAGCCATCTCATAAGTCCTACTTATGAGTGTGATATGCATAGAAAGGGAAGGTTCCTCCACCACAGGGAACTCTTGCCCCCCACCACCTCATCGCTGGGCCCTGGGAGGAAGAGAAGCTTGGTGAGCAGCGAGAGTTTTGAAGTTTTGAAGAAAACGCAAAGGAATTAGGAGTGAGAAAAGCTTGAGAAAAGCTTGGGTGCTATGACTGAGTCAGATTGGGCCATCAATTTAGATATAAGCTCTCCACAAAACCTTGGAACACTTCTGAAACAGCAAAGCTTTCCAGCAGTCTGGAAGAGGAATTTGTAAAAAAAACAAAACAAAACAACAACACCAAAACTACAACTGGTGGCATAACAACCAAACTCTCTGCAACTTTAGAAAAGATACATTAGATCTGTAACAGTGTGAGATGCATAGAAAGGGGAGGTTCCAGGTTTCCTGCCCCACTCAAGGAAGGGTGGAGCAAAGCAGGGATGAGAAGCTGAAGAAAGGGAGGAAGAAGCAGAGAGAGAGAGAGGAGGAAAGAAGACTGGAAGAGGCACAGAGAGAGAAAAGACACATGAAGAATAAGCCATGCTTGCTTCTTGGCCTTGGACTTGCACTAGGGATTGGGGACATGGAAAGAAACACTTGAAGGAGATGTGGTGAGACTCCTGGTGAGTCTAACAACAGGAGACTTTATCTTGACTTGGGTTTTGATTTTGTTCTTTTCCTTCTAAACTTGCCTGGCCCCTTATGTGGAAAGCTTTCTGGCCTCAGTGGCCCTGTCGTGGCCCAACCCCAGCTGGCTGGGCATTTACCCATGAGGGGATGGATAACTTTGGGTGCTTCATGGGGAAAATATTTTAAGCACATTCTTTCTCTTTCTCTAGTGCACACTAATTGTATTAAAGTTATTTTCCATTGAAGGTCTTACACACTAGAGAATGTTTTGTCTTTTTGTGGCAGATGGCAAAACCCATTTAAAGCAGTAAGGCTTGAAGGTAGTGGGTTGCCCCTCACCCTGACTGATAACAATCAGGAATGGGTGAGAAGGAAAGCACAAGAACAAGAAAAGTGGAAGATGAGAAATCGGTAGTGGAATGCTTCAGGTATAACGGTACATATACACAGGTCCAGAAATAATAGAATAAAAATTCCATAATCATTTTAGACAGGAATTAGCTGCAAGGATGAACAAGCTCAGTTCAATGAGCAAATCTCCTGATTGCTTTTTTTTTCTGCTACTGTATTCAATCATCTTTACAAGTATTTTTACATACAACTATTTCAAACTGTTGGTTTCATCAGCCTCATCTCTTTGGTTAGCAAACAAATTGTGCTAAAAACATAAAGTGACTAGACTACAACCCAAAATTTAGCAAACACTAATTCTCATTATTTGTTGTATGTTTTCTTAATAACCTAAGTAATTATTACCACATCTTCTTGATCCAATCATCTATTTTTGGACATCTGGGTTGCTTCCATACCTTTGCTATTGTGAACAGTGCTGCAATGAACATACGTGCGCATGTATCCTTTCGGATTAGTGTTGCGGGGGGAGGGGAGGATAAGGGCACAAAATGGAATAGAAAAGAACACAAGGGACCATGGAGATGGATCACGGGTGAATTGGTGTTGTGCTACCCAAGGGGAATACAAAATGTAAAATACATAAAATTAAAAAATACATATTATTATTTTTTTGCTGGTGCTGTATCAATATGAATTTTTTGACTTCTTGAAAGTAAAATAGTATCACATACAATCACATATATATTCAGTTATAATATTTCATTTTGAAAGTGACTTTTTAAAAAAATAACCCAGTTTGAAAGTGACTGAGGGCCTCCCCGCTGGCGCAGAGGTTAAGCGCTGTGCTGTAGAGCTGTCGGCAGCGGCGACACGAGTTCTAAGCCCAGCCAGGGAGAATCCTACATGGTGCAGCAGACCTCTCCTGCCTTGCCCGCTGCTCCCCTCAGCAGTGTATTTCTGATCTGCCTGTTCTGCTCCCTGCTCTGGCTCTGATGAACCCTCTCGCCACCCCATGCCTCTGGCCTGTACCCCAGCTTGTATGTATAAATAAAAAATAAATCTTTAAAAAAAAAAAGAAGAAAGTGACTGAACTTGGTTGTTTTTAAACCTGTTTGAAAATAACATTCTTGTATACTAATATGCTATGGGTTTGATTGGTCAGAGGTTGTATAGTTTTAAAATACAAGGTAAAGTAGTGAGAATCTCTATGATAAGTTTGGTTTGCTTGTCTTGTGTTTTGTTTTGTAATACATTTCTGTATGCATGGTTTTTGTGTAAAATATATTTGGTTTCATATTTACACATTTTACTCCAGAATAATTCTTGTTAGGCTTGGGTTGTATTAAAAAAATGATACATATTTTAATTGTGCACAGAATTCCCAAAGAATGGGGGAATCATTTAGCAAAATATAAATCTGATATATCTTATATTTTGAATATATCTTTATAATACAACTCCATAAGAAGCCACAACATCTAACCTGAAAATGAGAAATATTTTGAATAGACACTTGTTGTAAGTATATGGATGACAAGTAGTTAGGCGGAAAATTGCTCAGTAGTGTTAATCTTTAGGATAATGCAAAATAGAATAATGATGGCATACCACCACAAATTCTCTAGAATTACAAAAATATGAAATTATTTTATCAAAAGTTGGTGAGAATGTGGAGCAATGTGAGAATGATTGCAAAATTCTTTGGAAGATAATTTTAGAGTTACTCAGAAATTTAGTAATTACCAATCAACCACTTAGCTTTTATAGCTATATATTTATTCAAGATATAGATCCCTTCAAGGACTTGTCGCACCGTGGCTTCATTTTTAAAAGCAAAAACCGCACAAATTTTGATTTAGTGCAGTGGAACACTACTCAGCAAAGGAAAAAAAAAATTATTGATAGCCAGAAGGTGTAATCTCAAAATATTTATGTTGTCTTTAAAGATTTAAAAAAGAGACATATTGTTTAATTACATCTCTATAAAATTACTGAGAATACAAATTAATCTTAAGTGACAACAGTTTTGTGGGTGCCTAGAGTCAACATGAGAGATAGAGAATGATTAGAAGGAGTAATGAAGTATATGAAAGTTTCTTGTATGGATGTTTGTGCCTTTCATCTACATGTGACAAAATGCATCAAGTTGCATTTTAAAATATGTTTGTATTATTGCCAAACCCACCCACCCCCCAGGAAATATGTGGTTTTCTTTTTAAAATGAAAACAATTTTAAAATGTAAAACGTAAAATAGAAGCTAGAATAGTTACAATTTTGATTTAAAAAAATGATAGAATCTATACTATATAATAATCAAGGCTGTGTCATATTGGGATAAAAACAGAGACATGTATCCAAGAAATGGAATAGAGACTAAAAATGGGCCCATTCTTATTCAATTGATTTTCTTTTTTTTTTTTTTAAAGATTTTTTTTTTTTTTTTTTATACATACAAGCTGGGGCACAGGCCAGAGGCGTGGGGCGGCGAGAGGGCTCACCAGAGACAGAGTGGGGAGCAGAACAGGCAGATCAGAAGTACACTGCTGAGGGGAGCAGCGGGCGAGGCATGAGAGGTCTGCCACACCATGTGGGATTCTCCCCGGCCGGGCGTCGAACTCGCGTCGCCGCTGCCGACAGCTCCATAGCGCAGTGCTTAACCGCTGCGCCACCGGGGAGGCCCTCAATTGATTTTCAACAAAGTGAAAATACTTTTGAAAAAGTATTTTCAAAAGTATACATGGAGAAAAAAAATTCCAATTTGAAATCATATTATTAGAAGTATCAAAATAGATTACATATTTTAAATATAGTAGTTAAAACTGTAAAGCATCTGAATGAAAATGGAAAAAATACTTTTCACCTTTGGTTGACAGATCAATTAAATCATAAAATCAAAAATCGAACTTTACAGAAATAAAAAGTCTTTTGGTAAACCAAGTAATAGAAAAATATTTAAAAAAAACACTTATATGTAAAGCCATTTTTTTAAAAAAAAGATTTATTTATTTATGCATATAATAACTGGGGTGTAGGACAGAGGTGCAGGGGGTGAGAGAATTCACCAGAGACAGAGTAGGGAGAACAGGCAGATTGACTGAAATACACTGCTGAGGGGAGCAGTGGGTGAAGCAGGAGAGATCTGCTGCTCCAAGTGGGAAGATCCCTGGCTGGAGATTGATTTCATGCTGCAGTGGCTGCGGATAGCTTCGTAGTGCTGACACTTAACCCACTGCGCCTCCAGGGAGGCCTGTAAAGACATTTAAACGTATATCAATACTAATATAAACAAGTGAATAAAATAATGAGTAGATATTTGAGCAGACACTTCACAAAAGAAGATGTGAGCAGTAAATATATGAATAAAATATATGTATCGTTATTCATAAAAAATACAGATTAAAATCAAATTGAGATACCTCAGTACACCTAATAGAGTAACTGAAATGTTTATTTTTTAAATGGTAATATCAATTGCTGGCTAGTAGCCAGATGAATTACAGATTCCATACAGTCAGCATGAATGCAAAGTTGCAGAGTCACTTGTCCAAGTAGTCTGGCAGCTTCTTAAAATTAAACACACACTTATATGACCCATCAATTTCTTTCCCAAGGAATTACTCAGGAGGAAAAAAAGTTGGAGCCACAAAATAACTCCCATGTGAACATTTATAGTAGATGTGTTCATAATCACCAAAATGATGAATAAATCAACACACTCTGCTACAAGGAAAATCACTGAGGGAAAAAAAAAAAAAGCCATGCATGGTCAATAGGTATCACAAACCATCAAAAATATAGATGAATCACAGGTTTTATGCTAAATGAAAACAGCTAAACTCAAATATCTACACATATATGACTGCACACGGCATTCAGGAAGAGTCAAACCAGATCAATGAGTTCTTGGAAATGGGGTGGCAGACATGACTGCCTAAAAAGAGATACAAAATGACATTTTTGGTAAAATGACATTTTGGTCTATTAATTTTTGTGTGTTAAAAGTACTGTATGATTTTTCCTACAATTTTTAGAACTATAAAACCTAAAAATATATATTGCCATATATAAAATAAATCCCCAAAGAAATGATTTAAACTAACACCAGGGTCTCCCTAGTGGCCTAGGGGTTGAGTCTCAGCACTATCACCACTACAGCCTGATTTCAATCCCCAGCCAGGGAGCTTCCCACATGGCACAACTAACCTCTCCTGCCTCGACCGCTGCTCCCCTCAGCAGTGTATTTCAGTAAATCCACCTGCTCTGCTCCCCACTCTGTCTCTGGTGACTCCTCTCATCCCCTGCACCTCTGGCTTATGCCCCAGTTCTCCTATGCAAAAATGTAAAAGAATATATCATCACAGACAAACCCTCTGATTATTTAAAAAAGAAATATGTTGTTGAGAACTTAAGTAAATCCTACGAGTTCTTTGCAAATACTCTCAACAGTACTGAAATAAGAAAATAGTATAATTCAGAAAATCTAAAATAGATTTATATTTTCTAAAAAATAATTCCAAAACAAAAATAGCTCTACAAAGAAAATCCAAGAATTGACAACTTAATCAGTATAAAGTTCTAAATGTTTCGGGATAAAATGTCAGTGAAGGGACATTTAATACACACACATTTTATATACACACACACATATGTATACATACATAAACATTTAGACAAAATTTAAACATAGTGCTTTTAGATAATAGATATTTTCATGGGTTAATTAGGCTACACCCGTCCCCCCAATTCATGTAAAACTCCTAACCACTGGACCTCAGAACGCAACTGTCTTTGGTGACAGCGGTACTGCGGGAACAAGATGGCTGCCTTGGTATCCTTAGTGCAACACTACTAGCTTCCTTGCAAGAAGACTAAGACACAGTGAAGGCCAGTGATGGCAATGGACAAAGAAAGCCATGTACAAGTCAAAAAGAAAAACGTCTTAGAAAAAAACCACCCCTAATAGCAGCTTCCTAGCCTCCATATCTGTGAGAAAATTAGTTTATGTGTTCAAGCCACCAGCAGTCTGTGCTACTTGTTACGGAAACCCAGCAAATGAATGAACATCGAAGAGCTATGATTTTGAGAAAAAAAGACACAAAGTAAGACTTATTATTACCAAAGTTTTCTACTGGTACTCAAATTTTGGAAGGTGGTGCAAGACAAAGAAACTAAAACAGAGTATTGCTGTCCCACTGACTTGAAGACACAGATATTATAGGTTTTGGGAGCTGAGGGAGAGAGATCATCTTAAGGACACAGGAGGAAACTACGTGGGGTTAATGTATTTGTAAATGGTAGTGTTTTTCTCCTGTAATTTCATATTCCAATGGTTCGTTCCTAATACGCAGCAGCTCCACTGACTTTTGCATATTAACCATGTATCGTGTGATCGGGGTGTGTTATTATTTCCACCTTCACATCCATTCAAATCTGTTCAAATCTTGTACCCGCTTAAAAATATTTTCAAGATGTTAATTCTTCCAAGCAGGTTTTATAGAGTAAATGATTTCAGTCAAATTCTCAGTGAGCTATTTTATGAATATTGATAAATTGATTTTAAATTTGTATTAAAAAGCGAATACCTAAAACAGTTAAAAGACTGGTAAAGGAGAAAAATATTTTGAAACAGAGGTGAAAGTGTTAAATTTATCTGATACCCTAGAACACAAAAGAAAAAAAAGTATTTAAATTTATTCTTTGAGGCTTTTACAAATTGTGACACCTGGAAGCTTATAAGCAAGGGATACTGAGCTTGTCCAGGTGTGACTAACCTTGAAATGAGCCCCAAATCCACCACTGCAGAAGAGGGGGACCACACAGAGGTGAGGGGCCCATCAAAAGAAATTTTAAATTCCAGTTTCTGAAGAAAAAAGGCTTTTCATATTTCATGAATGAACTGCCATGTAACTAACCAGTGGACTTTAGCTAAGTTTTGCCACTACTCTGACCCTCAGGCAATAACATTTAACTCCTCTATTTCAACCCCATCCCCAAAACGACATAAGCCCCATTCCTTGCCTAGATGGGAAGACAAAGTTGAGTTTTTCTCTGCTTTCTTGTTTGTGAACCTGCAATAAATTTTTTTCCCTCTCAAATCTGACGTCATAGTATTGGCCTTTTATGTACCTTAACAACATTCCTCAATAACATTGCCTTATTTGAAGATTTAAGTGCATAGTAATCAATACAGCATTATATTGGCACTAGAATGGACACATAGCTTAATGGAGCAATATAAAGAGATCAGAAGTGGACTGACAATAGTAAACTGGTCTTTGGAAAAGAATAAAATAATAAGGGCAGGTTAATAAAAAAAGATAAACTTTTAAATCAACAATGCTGGGACATGTGCAAAAAAAAAAAATCTAGACATAGATCTTATAGCTTCCACAAAAGTTAACTCAAAATGGTTCATAGACCTAAGTGTGAAAATGATAAACTTTCTTATGTCATATAACAGAAAATAAAGGTGACCTTTAGTCTGGTGATGAGTTTTTAAATACAATACCAATAGTGTAATCCATCAAAGGGAAAACTAATGTCTGACTTTATTAAAATTTAAAACTTCTCTGCAAAAGGCACTCAAGAGAATAATAAAACAGAACCAACAGACTGAGAGAAAACACTGGCAAATGCATATCTGAAAAGTAAAACCTTTGTCTCTCTCTCTCTCTCTCTCTCTCTCTCTCTCTCTCTCTCTCTCTCTCTCTCACACACACACACACACACACACACACTAAACTCAGCATCAAGAAAACAAATTAGGAAACCAAGACAAATTGGGTGGAGTGGAGTGGGAGATCCTAAAATGTGAGATTTAGCCCTGAGAGCTTGACCAGATCTCTATCATAAATATTGGAGGGGGTAAAAAAAACCACCCTGCTGATTCAGAGAGAACGGACATGAAATCATTGTGAAATATTCCAAACCTCTGCTCCCGGGGGGTTTTATCAGAACCTCAGTGACTTAGGGGAAGGGAAATATCCAACCCCAGCCCACTCTACCACTCTAACCTTCCTGTCCACCTAAGAAGAGAGAACAAAATTGAGATTCAGGCTCAATAAATTCCATTTGCAGAGAGACACTCTGAAAGATATCTGAACAGTACTCCTCAAAAATGTCAATGTCATAAAAAACAAGGAAAGCCTGAAAAACTGTCACAGTCAAGAAGCAGCTAAGGACACCTGACAGCTAATGTAATATGGTATCCTGGGTAGGATCCTGGAATAAAAATAGGACATTCGGGGAAAGCAGGGAAATCAGAATAAATACAGTCTATAATTAAAAGTAATATATCAATAATATTCATTAATTCTGACAGTATATTAGGTAATGTCTCATAATAAAAATGTCAGAAGCTGAGTGTGGTGTACACGGGAACTCTCTGGACTATTTTCTCAATAATTTTGTAAATTCAAAATTGGTAAATTTTTATCAATAATAAAATGACAACGATAAAAAACATTCTGAAGCTCTAATCTATTTTTTATTAAGAATGAAATTATAGGAATCAGGGCCCTGTTGGTGGCGCAACAGGTTAAGTAAGTCTCAGCACTATGAAGCTATCTGCAGCCACTGCAGCACGAGGTTGATCCCCGGCCAGGGAGCTTCCCACATGGCGCAGCAGACCTCTCCTGCCTTGCCCGCTGCTCCCCTCAGCAGTGTATTTCAGTTGATCCGCCTGTTCTGCTCCCCACTCTGTCTCTGGTGAAGCCTTTCACCACTCCACACCTTTGGCCTACATCCCAGTTCTTGTATGCATAAATAAATAAATCTTAAAAAAAAGAAATTATAGGAATCAATATTTCATGTATAAAAATATGCGATTATTTGTCTGGTTACTTATCTATGTCATGTCCATATTTAATGTCAAGAATATATTGTAGTTTCATCATAGTTGTCTTAACCTTGAATTTGTTGATAACTTTTCTTTTTGTTTCTCTAGCTTAATAAACAGTCTTGACCTTTATTTACCATATCTAATATATCCGCAAAACGCTGTTATTCAGTTGATAATCAAACCCATCAATTTCTCTAAGATCTAGAGAAAGCACTAAGTGAAAATACATTTAATAAGGATAGACAGTGATTCAGTGTTCCAAAGATGCTATTAAGATAAAAAACAATGCATGTCTCTTTGAATAGATGAAAAGGAAATTACTAAAAAATAAAAGTCTACATTACTTTTGGCTTTGAACAGAGTTTAAACTTCACTGTTTGCTCTAGGTAAGGGCTTCATATTTATAATATAACTATTTCTTTTCATCAATTACGCTATACCCCCCCCCAAATGGTTGATACAATGATTGCAATTTACATATAATTAATAAGTAAAATTCAATAAACTTTAATACTGAAGGGTGAGGTATTTTTTTAGGCATGTATATGTAGATATTTTTAATTATATGGGGTTACTGCATATTATAATTAGAAAAGAGAAATGATTTTAGAGCATATTGTATCAAAAGTTTGTAATGCTAAAAGATGCTTAAAATAAACTTATTTTTGAATAGTTATTCTGAGGTTTTAGACTTAGCTCATGTATGATCATTATGTTTAACTTGTGAATCCTTCGTAAGAAAGTACAAAATGAAAAATAAACATATCAAACTTTAAATAGATGAAATAATATAGAAGAAAGAAAAAGACAAATAAAAAACATGGGAGTCCCATGGTATGTGGAGAAAGAGAACACAGAGTAGGTACCATTGAACTGTAAGGCAAAGAGCAAGTACACGTACACACATTTTCTCTCTCACACACACACCCCCCCATATGCACACATCTTATGCTTTTTGAACGTCATATTTTCTGTTCAAATTTTCCAATTACACAGACATCTATAAATTCCAGATATATAATTATCCTTATTTTTTAATTTGTTGTTCCACATGCCTATTTATTGATAAATGTTATCTGTCTGTCCTGTACCCTATTGTTCTATGCACCCATGACCCCTGCCCTCATGTAAATTCTGCTGATGTTTGTTCTGCAACAGTGTGGCCCCAGGTAAAGGGCTGTCTCCAGATTCCCTGCCCCACCCAAGGGAGGGTGCGTCTGAGCAGGGGGAGAGGAAGCTGGAGAGGAGACTGCAGGAGGAATGAGGCAGGATGGGGAGTCAGAAGGAGACCTGCAGGAGGCACACGGAGCAGAGAGACATGTGAAGAAGCTCCACTGGCCTGGATTCATTGAAATAGATGTGGGGGGGAAAGTGGGGGCAGGGGGCTGGGGAAGGGGGAGATTAACAATAGCAGCTTTTATCTTGATTTTGATTTTGCTCTTTTCCTTCCAGACCTGGCTGTTTCTCACCCTTTTCTATGGGTCTCCACCAGAAAGTGCCTTAGACTTGTGGCAGGCTTTTGGGCCTCAGTGGCCCTGCTTTGGACAACCCAGTTTGGCTGGACATTTACTCATGTGGGGGTCGGTAACTTGGGTGCTTGATTTGGAAACTATAACTATATTCTTCTCCTTTGTGTTATACACTAATTGTCTTAAAGTTCCTTTCTATTGAAGGTCTTATGAACTAGAATATGTTTTATCTTGATGGGACAGATGTCAGAACCTATTAAGAATGGGCATGTTTGGGGGCTCTGGGGTGTCCCTTTCTCTGCCTTATAACAGTTCAAGCTGCTGATAAAGATCATTGTTTTCCTACTATGCAAGAATTTTTGGGTGAGAACAGGGTGTCATTACTGAGTCTCTAGTTTATGGCTTAAAATATATTTCTTACTCTGAGTGATAACCAGAAATGGTACCAGTTTAGTGAGCAATAATTTAGAGTTAAGAAGAAGATGCTCCAATGTTTTCAGAGATGAAGTCTTGGGCCGCTCATGTTAGTCTGTACAGACTATAAAGAATTTGCATTTTATTATGAATGCTTTTGAATTCATTGGAATACATAGTTTCATTTGGCAAACAAAAAAAATGTATTGTGTTATTTCAAATGTTACTCTAACATTTGAATTATGTGAGTCACTTGAAATCAGGAGTCTGGTGGGCAGGCTAATGCACTGCCTGGATAGTTGCCAACAGTAGGTCTATCAAGAACATGTATAAGAAGAGGTAACAACGTAGGCACGTACAAACGGCTTTGGTAGAAGCAGTTGTAGATAATGTTAACATATTAGATGAAGGATATAAGGGAAAAAAAGAAATAAATGCTGACTCCTAATTCTGGGTTAACTTTTGAGAAAAAGCCTGTCAAATTCTGCGGGAGATGCAGAAGTTATCAGTAGCAATAATTTTATTGTGGATACGCATGTGTGAAGCCATATGGAGTATGGCTATAATGGATAGATAAGCTATAAGACTCTGGTTTTTAGTGAGGGTCATAGGTATTTATTTGGGATGCACTGACAGGCTGCATGCAAAATTGTGTCTACTTGTGATTAAATACAAGTAGATTAAATAAATATGTGAAAATTTAAGACTGAGGACTGAACTGTTAGGCACTTTACAAACAAGATTTTATGGTGGAGTAGAGATAGAAAATATGACTGGAATATGTAATTAGTAATATGGAGGCAAACCAACACCAGTTTCTTCTCCAATAGAAGAAAAAGAAGGATGTCCAAGGATACACTTAGGTCAGGTGTGTAAGGCTCAGCCAAGTGACTCTTACCCTAGGGGCTTCATTGGTGATAATAATCGGAAAAGTTAGAATAGTGAGGAGGGATTGTTGATCTACAGGCTTGATGATATGAAAGGATGGGGGAGGAAACAGAAACATTAATTATAGATACCTTCCTGAGGAAAATTAGCTTGAAAGGAAGGAACACAATAGTTACAGTAGCTGAGCAGACTGTGTTTGAGAACTTATTTTAATTATTTATTTAATTATTTTACTTATTTAAAAATAATTTATGTTGATGAATTGTGGTTTAAATTTACTGTTAACAGCACAGCTAAAATTAATAAATAAGAGAGAATAAAGGTAGCAACCGGTAATGGATGGCAATGACTATTTAACATAAAAAATACCTTTCTGAAAATAACTGGGAAAGGTTTTTTATGAATTTTCTAAAGTGTATTTGTTAGAAAATTATTATAGAAGAAGAATAAAGTTTGGGTTTTCCAACTTCAATCCTTTCTTTTCACAATCCTAGAGCAACTCGTGATTCTCTAGGGATATTCCGGGAACAGAGGATACCTGGAAGAATTACTAATCTTTATCTGTGAGAGCTTACTCTGTTCTCTTGAAGGTAGGAGACGAGATAATGGGAATTATCATTTTGTTCATTTTTAATCCAGTTACCTGAAATAATATCTACATGGTATCTAGAATTTAAGGGTATTATAAAATAACTGCAGTCCCTCAAATTGAAATAGTTTTTACTCTGAGGACTGAGTATAGTTGTCCCTATATTCACTGTTTCAGAGAACTATTAGTTGAGTCAAAATTTTAAATGGCTTTTCTGGTAAAATAAACAATTGTTTTATAGCACTCAGTGAGAGAGATGGTCCGAGAATGGTTTACTGTGACAATGCAATCATTTCCAGGTATTAAATTTCAGGATGAAAACCATAGATCATCCACCTTGCCAGAGTGAAATCTGACTTATTTCTATGGTCAACATGGGCATGGACACCAAGGGCAAATGAGTCAGAATAACTTGATGAAAAAGCCCTTAGGCAATAAACCAAGTATTTTTCACCTCTGGCATGAACACACATGTTAAATCTTCTCTAATAAGTATAAATGATTTAATTATATATTAGTCATGATTTTTTTCTGTTTTTTAAAATTATATAATATATATTGGTATATGAGAAATTGGGATAGAGAGATGAATCGAGACTATAATTGTTTATAAAAAGTATATCTTTCATTTTGTAGCATTAAAATTTTAATTATGTCTATAATTGTACAAATTCATAATTGTATCTTTAATAATATGACATTCAGATATTTGCTTGGTTTAATGTAGAGATGAATATACACATTTTTAATGAAAACAATAGCATAAATAACCATGTACTTTATTATATTTTTTCAAAAATTTATTTATTTATGCATACAAGAACTGGGGTGTAGGCCAGAAGTGTGGGGTGGTGACAGGATTCACCAGAGACAGAGTGGGGAGAAGAACAGCGGACCTACTGAAGTATACTGCAGAGGGGAGCAGCGGGAGAGGCAGGAGAGGTCTGCTGTGCCATGGGGGAAGCTCCCTGGCCAGGGATCAAAATTACACTAGAGTGGCTGCGGATAACTTCATAGTGCTGAGACTTAACCTGTTGTGTCACCAGGGAGGCCCAATGTAGTTTATTTTAGCATTGAGTTTTGTATTTGCTCAATTAAAATGCCTTTATGGTATTCCAGAATGTCTTTGTTGAATTTGAATGTAAATATGAACCCTGTCAAAGAGCAAATTCATTCTGTAGGGGGAGAAAGTTAAAATTTCAATGTTACAGTTTTGCTTATCACAGTTTAAGTCACAAATAACACAAATATATGCATTTGAATATCACTGTATAAATTAAACAAAATGTTTATAGTAATGGTGGGTAAATTCCAGCATGAACTTTACTTCAATGAAAAGAGATATTTGAATATGAGAGAGACACAATTATCTATTCTACTTTCCTTTTATCTATTTCCTTTTTTCTTCTATATTTCTTTTTTCTATTTTAAATACAACTCAAAGGGGCCTCCCCGGTGGCGCAGCGGTTGAGCGCTGCGCTGTGGAGCTGTCGGCAGCGGTGACGCGAGTTCGACACCCGGCCTGGGAGAATCCCACATGGCGCGGCAGACCTCTCTGGCCTTGCCCACTGCTCCCCTCAGCAGTGTATTTCTGATCTGCCTGTTCTGCTCCCCGCTCCGTCTCTGGTGAACCCTCTCGCCACCCCATACCTCTGGCCTGTACCCCTGCTTGTATGTATAAATAAAAAATAAATCTTTAAAAAAAAATAAAAATAAAAAATAAAAAAATAAAAAAAAAGATGTTTAAAATCTCTTTTAAAAATAAATAAATAAATAAATACAACTCAAAGGCTTTCACTAATGACTTAAGCTGATGATAATTTATTTCTCTGGGAAATGATGGTTTTGCCATTCTCTCATTCTCACTCTGTCCTTCACTGGAGGATCTGATAATGGATAGTCAAATTTGTTTTGAAACAGGAACAATGTCAAAGATGAATGCTGGAGACAACTGATAGATAACAATTCACTTGCAATCCCCCTGACTGTATCAACAAATATGTATAAAGTACAGGTGACTTATGAGTGACCCAACAAACACAATGGGGAAGACATAGTGATTTATTTCAAAGAGCTTTAGTTCAATTAATTCTACAGTAAATCATGAACCAAAAATATATTCATTGTTACCAATTGTTTTAGGTCAAATACAATTAAAAACGTCAATATGCATTTCAATACATTTTATCCAATGATCACACTTAAAACGCAGCTGTTATTAAAAACAGGAAGGAAAACATTTTGATAATTCCCAGACTTCTTGTCAGTGAGGATTTAATTTTGGGGGGCATTTCATGGAAATGAAATTTACTTATAAGGAAATGTCTGTATTTCATTTACTTATAAGGAAATGTCTATATTTCAAAGTAGTTTAAAAACAAAGATTGACTTCAACCATGAAATTTAGAATTTTTATAACAAATGATGGAATTAGATACCAATCAAAAGAATGGTGAGTTTTGTTTGTTTGTTTTTTATAGCTACAAAGTTCACGCCCTTTACTAAATATGGAAACAATATACAGGAAGAAAGGTTTAAGTTAGTCACATCTTCGAAAAAGTATCTGCCAAACAGCTATTTTGTGACTTTGACATGTGCTTAATTTGTGCATGTTTAAGGTGTAAAATGTACTGATTTGATACTGCAAAACGATTACTACCAGAGCCTTAGTTAACATCTGTATCATGTCACATAATTACCGTTTCTTTTTTTTAATGGTGAGAATATTTAAGATTCACTCTCCTAGCAACTTTAAAGAATATAAGGCAAGATTATTAATTATAATGACTATGAAGAAAATCAAATCCTACAGAATATATTCATTTTATTATTCACTTTGGATTGAATCCCAAGATGGCATCACCAACCAAGATCATTTGACAGTTTTCCGCTATTGTCCGTGAAGCTCAGAACGGAGATTTTGCAAGAAGGTGACAAGATCGCAAAATAAAATATAAAAAGCATTGGAGTAATGTTTGGATTGTTCTGTTAAAAATTTGCATTTGAAATTACTTTTCTTTCCATTCATAAATTTAAAATATTCACTTTTAAATGTAAAAATTAGGAAAATCTAAAATAATGATCAATTCTATTTAATCTCCCTAACTGTACAATTTTCTATTTCTTCTCTACGCCTTACCTAAAATTAATTGGTAAGCTAATATATAGTTTAAAATTGTTTGCTAGATAGAAATCCTAATTTTCTCATCCACAAAGTAATTATTTTTCTCTTATATCCTTTAAGCAACATATTAATAATAGAGAAGGAAAAAACACATTTTCAGGTAAGATCATAATTCCAAAATGACACATTCTAATAATAAATGAGTATTACAAAGTATGTATTTCATTAAAATATGAATAAGAACGTATTAAATGAGTAGTTAAAATGCATATTGTTTTCATGAATTAATGATGATAAGATTAGTCAAGTAAAACTAGAAATTGTTAATTTTTCCTGCAAAGTTATATGTTTCCCATGTGTAAAAGAACTTTTTGTCTTCTTAATTACATATTCTGACATTATTTCATATATATTGAGTTTGCAATTTCAATATGTTTAGGCTTCATGATTTATTTCCTGAGCACTTTTATGTCAGAAACTAACTCTCTATGTGACAAGTGAAACTAAAATGTGTATCAAACAAAACAGATCTTGAATGTCTTCTTTTCAAAAACCTTTAATTAAATTTTTAAAAAGTTAACTTTTTTCCTACATAATTTGAGTTCATAAAAAAATGGTACTGCAAGTTAATTGCAGAGTTACATGTTCTCAACCATACTAAACAGAGGCAAACATACAGGGCATGTAACACAGGTGTAAATTAAATCTATTTTTATGTTTTGGAGCTGAGCAATAGCAATTTTCTTAATGCTATTTAACCATGGCACAATGTGCAAACTGTACTAATAAATTAGAGGGTAAAGAAATGTGCTTCAGGTGTTATTCTGAATTTATGCTGTTGATAGTCATTATTTTCTGCATTATTGAGCAGCAATTATCTTGCTTCACATATCGCCATAATATTTTAAAGTTTTACTTTCATCTGAAATGACTTCTAGTTATCATGAAAGCTACAAGATGCTGAATAGCATAGCATATTGCATTTGTTAAGAAAACAGAAGCTGATCACTGCATTAATCCAGAATTAGATGAGTCTATGTAGAGAGCTCTGCGATGGGAATATGAAGATACAGAGGCATCTGTGTATTTATGTTGCCATGTGGAAAGCATGCCATATTATTTTATTTCTATTCTAAATAAATGTATTTATTTAATATTAAATAAATATTTCTCTTCACAAATAAATAATTTGTGAAACCATATTTTTATTGACTGCTTATTATTAATGCTTGCCAGGTGCCTTATGATTTCAACTTAATATTTAAAATATATCACATGTAATTATCTTTTAGGTTCATCATTGTGGGTAACAAAATATAAAACTGTATAATGTTATTAAAATATTTTTGCGTTTTACTGTAGTGTCTATTTTCTATAAATAATACTCGATATGAACACATATGATATATGTGTTCACTTATATACATATTTATGTGTGTGTTCTTTTCTCCCACACATACATATCCACCCCTACAAACACATACTTACATAAAACTATTACAAAGATAACTGGATAAATTGAACATGAGTGAAAAAAATATAGAAATGGAGGGTGACTTTTGGTTGTTTCACTTGAGTAACTGTGTCGCTGACTTATTTAGAAGAATGTAGTTTGGCAGAAGATTCTTTCAGGGGTGACTTAAATGTTCTCTTGAAGATATAGCAAAATACTGATGTAACAATATGACTTCCAAAAAAGTCAATTATCAGTAAGTAGGACCCTTGATTCTAAATATATAGACTGGGAATGAAAATCAGTGGTCTTTTTCACTGAGATTAAAAAGAACCATAAAAGTAGGTGAACTCATCTAAATAGAATGTAAATATTAAAGGAAATACAGTACTTAAAAGGAGGACATATTTAGAAGGTATAAGTGAGCAAAATCAAAAAGTAACCTGATAATAAATGGAAAGAGAAAAAAAATGTGATTTAAGACCATCTAAAGGAGAAAGATGAAAAAATAATCTTGGATATAAGTTGTTTGTCAGATGTATGATGTGCAAATATTTTCTCCCACTTATTAGGGTTGTTTTCATTCTGATGATAGTTTCTTTCTCTGTGCAGATATGTTTTAGTTTGATATATTTGCACTTGTTTATTTTTTCTTTTGTTTTCCTTGACATTGGAGTAGAGCCCCTAAAACCTCACTGAAGCTAATGTATATTTATTTAGCATTTGTTCATGAAAACTGGCTATAAAATAGTATCAGCTCCTTAAGGATTTTGCTAGGATGAAATGAGTTCATGCAAGTATAATACTGAGGACACTAGTTCTCTAAATACTAACTTTTGCTATTAAATTTAACTATCAATATTATTTGCTGTTTCCAAGTTATCAGAGAACTATTTCTAAAGTTGATATTCTCTGCTGAGATATAGAGAGTAGAATAATGTAAAAAAAATAGAATGAGGTAGGGGACTGTTCAACGACAAGAGGAATGCAGGTTGTAGAGCACATGAGAAAAATCTAAAGGAAATACAGTGTTAGAAAAACACAGAGAATGGAAAGAAATCTAAGAGAGGTTTGATTGGAGAAGATCTATGGGGCAGAAACAAATCAGATGTGTGGTTTTAGCCAGAGGAACACATAAAGGTCTTAATTGTCTGAGGCAAGGTACTAGTGTCCATATATAGAATGACTACAAATTCAAACACCTACATAGGACAGATAAACTACCAAAAAGATCCCGGTGTCATGGGTGTAACTTAAGTGTAGTAACAGGTGTCACATTACTTAAATAGTCACACTCTAAGGGACACATCTAAAGTTTTCATTTTTCACATTCCAGTGTAAGCAAAGTATATCCATTTCAATAATGGCTATTTAATAAACTCATTATGTAAAATAAAATGCCAAGAAAAAAATGCCATGCTAACTTTAAATAAAGCAGTAACAGATTTGATTGCTGGATGCTAATTGCACATTTATATTTTTTCTTCTTAATAAGTCAATTTTTCCATTAATTCAAAGTAGAAGCAAGAGATTATTATTTTAAAAAATAGTCATTTAGGTTTTAGGATGATAAATACAGATCAAATTTTCAACTGATAAATTTTCAGTTATAAATTAAGGAGGATAAACAATGTAATTTGATCTATTAAGACAATAAAACAGAGTGCTTTAGAAAATAACATTTGGAGACTAGGAGTTACTATAGGGTATCCGAAAGAAAAGAAAACACAGTACTCATCGTTATGGAACTAAAATCCAAGTTGATAGATCTAGGAATATGCTCTAGGTAGTGGGATAGCAAATAAGTATGTAAACCTTGTCTTAACTGGTGTCAAACTGGAAATTTTAATATGCTAAAGATACTGTGGTCACTGAAGAATTAATTTTATCTTTTACTGAACTGTTATTGAAACAGGTTGGATTTCTACTACATATTCCTACTATATTCCCACTAATATATTCTTATAATAATCAAAGACAAATACTTTTAGCATAGTGTTTTGTGATTCACTTTAAATTGATTCTGAACTGTCTGGTTTCCTAAATTGAGGATATTTTTCCTTGCTCGTTCTTTATGGTGAGTAATTGTTGATAGGCATGGAGCAAGTTAATCAAAACAGTGCTATTTCTTAGATTCAAATAATAACCATAAGCATAAGCATATATAAGTGTACAGGGCCAAATACACGCTAGTAAATCTTTGCACTGTGTACCATATATTTAATAAATGCAATAAGCTTATTCAAATTGGAATAAATGGATTTTTTTCAGCAAGGTTATAGTTATAAGGAAAGGAATCAGTGATTAAGATGCTTGGCATTTTAAAATGGGTAGTGAATAATGTGGAACATCACTGCTAATTTTAAGTATTCTGATTACTGTTGCTTTTAAATTTGAAAAGGAATATAGCTTGATGAAAAACTGATTAAGATCGTCTCCACAAAATATGTTTCCTTGTTTATGTTAAAAATTAAAACTAATAGGCTTTACATGCCTACTGAGCTAATAAATCCCATCCCCAACTTGTTTTCCCTGTGGCATTTTTTTTTATGACTGCTAGCCTGACACTGCTAATAACTTGCATGATAATAATCACACACTCTTTTCTCCCACATCTCTATTGTGCTAAACTTTCTCTTTGCAAAACTGCCAACAAGAAAACATTGCAGAGGACTCTAATTTTAATTGCAACTTGGATCTTCCTTTAGAGAACTTACGCTTTACAAAAATGGATAATTTTGACATGCCTTTGGGGTTGAAATGCAGTTTCAAAGTTCTGATTACTATTATTTTAACCTCAAAAAATAACTCTTTGAATACTAATGAAAAAAGCCTACATAGAATGGTGGTAATATTTGTGACATAAAAATAAATGAAAGCATAGAACATGTTATTGAAACACCCATCACAAAATCATACACTTGTGAAGTAAAAGCCCATAAAACTGTGAATGGTAAAGTTTTTTTTTTTTAATGCTACTAGTTGTTTATTAAATGGAAAATGTATCTGATTGCAAGAATTTGTTAAAGCTAATTTCAAAAAATATCATATAACTCCAAAATTAGGAAAACAGATTTTGATCCCATTTTTTAATGAGAATGTTATCATTATTGTAGAATGGCCAAAATTAAACAAAACTTTACTTGTTTGGCAGAAATTATATTAAATTATATATGAGCATTAGTTAGTGCAATACTCAATGTAATATACAATGTAGTTATTAATTTTTCATTTTATACATAGAACAACTGATGCTCAAAGAATAAGTGATTTAATAATGGCACAAATTTATTAAGTAGCAGAGTTGGGAAATGGCACATTTTCTGAAAGTGTACTGTACTTGTCTAGTTGACCCCAAATTAGATTAACCTCTAAAACTGATTTATTTTTTTCTAATCTATATTTCTATAGTGTGCACTCAGTGTTTGCTACTGTCTTAGAACCTTAAGATACACTGATGAAAAAGTATATCAAATGATAGTCCTCATAGAATTGATGTTCAGATAGGAACTTATAACTGATATTAAAATGAAATAAATGAGATTCCATCTTTGCAAGATTATGAAAAAAGCTTCATTTAAATAAAAACATGAGAACACTCTTCATCTAGTTATATTTGAGCTGATTCTTGAGTGCCGAGACATTCATGAAGAGATAGTCACAAGGGTTACAAAGGTTTAATATACATGCAATTGGATTTTCAGAAAAAAATACAACAGAGAATATGGTAGATGTGATTTAATGAGAGATAGTAGTTTGAAGTTTTGCAAAATTTTTAGAAGATACTAAAAAAAAAAATTAAAGATATCCATGGTCTTCATGAAATAGAAAAATTTAATGAAATACATCTTTAAAGAGATTTTTCAGATACAAAATAAAACATTAACAAAATTTCCATTGCCACATGACTACTGCTTATTGTCTCAAAAAATTAATGCATTATGGTGATATAAATAACAAGCAGAAAAAATATTTAGTGCAACTTAAATCATACATTTAAAGCATAAGCCAGCAATGGGATATTTGTGAGGATAAAGACAACTGATACAGTTTCCAAAGTTTAAAGCAGAGCAGGGAATATAGTGAAAAGTATCAATGAGCTTATAGATCTGTTAAGTCTTGGATATTTAAGGGTGACATAATTTCTAATAAAACCATATTGGTAATAGTACAATAAGACAAATCATATCAAATTTAGTTGTGCCTGTTTATATGGTGTCAGAAATTTAAAGCAAAATCTATGTGGAGACTCATGGAGATGCAGACTCAACATCATCAGATTCATATACATTTAAAATACACACAGAGAACATGTGTAAAAATGTGATCATATACTGACCACACAGTAAATCTCAACACATTTCCTAAGGCTAAAATAGTTTCAGGTTAGCCTCCAAGACACAATTAAAAAACAACTATACTTTTGATAAATTAAATAAAATTCTATTAAACTATTACTCAAAAAATCCCAAAGAAGCTACAACATATTTATCTGAAAGGTAAGAAAGCAATGCACATGAATAGTTGCGCAGTTCTGCTAAAATAAATTATATACAGATCTTTTTTTCATGCTACAATGGGGTTATGGCCCAATGGACATTGTAAATTGAAAATACCGTTACCTTGAAAATGCATTCAATACACCTCACCTGTTGAACGTCATACCGTACCTTCTCCTATATTCAAAATGCACAAGATGCTCGCGTTAGCCTGCAGTTGGGCGAACTCATCTTACACCGAGTCTATTTCATAATAAAATATGGAATATCTCAGATACAGATGGATGTTTTGTAGACAGGATGAGCTTACGAAACACAAAACACCATCGCCAACAAAAGCTGGCAACACAGTCTCTTGTAGAATATGGCTGTTTACTTTTAGGATCCTGGGTTTACCTTAGTTAGATGTCCCTTCTGTGAACTGCGTTCCTGAGAATTGCTGTTCCAGGAAATACAGAACAGTAAGTTGGTGAAACAGCGACTTGGCACAACTGCTTTGTAAAAGTCTCCACTGGTATGGAATATCTACTAAAAGTTGAACATGTGCATAGTCAGGTATGTCAGGATATACTAAAGAATATGTAAAAGAAAGTTCTGCAAAGATTACTTGTAGTAGCTAAAAACTGGAAACAGTAAACATACCAATAATATAACATGAAAATAAATTGGGATGTATGAAGTGGGATTTTATTTAGCAATAAAAGATAATGAACTCCTTCAAGCTGTTCAAGAAAGACAAATCTCACAGATAGAATGTAATTAATGAAGCTAGGCACACAAAAGAATACACTTTATACTTTCTTTGAGGTAAAATTTAAATAAGTAAAACTAAGCTGTCATTTTAGGTGCAAATATATAGGCTGAGAACTCAAAGAAAATCTAGTGTAATTACATAGAATCAAGGATAAGAGGAGTGAGATTGGGCAGAAATGTGGAATTCTTTAAGCTTCTGAAAATGTTTTAGTTATCTTTTCCATGCATTAATTACATAACTATCTAATTAACAATAATCTCATAAAGCTTTACTTTAATAGTTTGTTTTTTTTTTTCTTTAACAAAGGTCAAGAATCATTTATACTCAAGACACAATATGGAATTAAGAAACTGGAAATAGTATAAAAAATATATTGGGGGAAATGTGCTATTCACAAAAAAAGAGTAGAGATTGGTATTAGGGAATGTGATTAAAGTTTTTATTTGGTAAGTTCTTTTTAATAATTATAGTCAATATTATAACATTGACATATGAAAGTCAAGATATTTATATAATTTCTGAAATATTAATAAACTGAAAATGATTAGTTATAATCATAGACAAGAGAATACATTTACAAACTGACAGGATGTAATATGAAGCCATCATAATTGCTTACTATAACTGTAAAAAATATAAAAATAACATTGAAATGTCAAAAATATTTCTGACCAACCAGATTTTCAAGTAGGGAAGAAATATATATGTATAGTATGTATACAGAGGGAGAAATGTGTCTTTTGAGAAGAAATAAACATTCTGCCATACAGATATTTATAGTAAAATTTTGTTCAACATCCAGAAGAATATTTGATAAAATAATTTAAAACTTGAAAAGAATGTTTTTCTTTATAAATAAAAATTCCACTTCTGGGTATTGAATAAAAAATAATCTTTCTAGCTCCATAATAATTAATGCAATATTTCATTGCAATATTGTTAACAACTGCTGAAATGGAAATAAAGTTACTATATATTGGAAAATTAAATAAATCATTTTATTTTTGTATATAGGAAAATATAGCTGATTATAAAAAAAGTTTGTAAAAAAGCAAGTTCTATATTCTCCTTTATGGGGGTTTACTGAATACACCTTTGTTTATCCACACATCTTCCCATATATCTTCATAAAGAATTAAAAATAATAATGATAATGGACAACATTCATGTACTACTTAATTCAGGTCAAACACTGTTTTGAATTCTTAATATTTAATGATCTTATTTAACCTTTTTAAACCTTTACAAGTGCCCTGTAATAAAGATATTATTTGCTATCATTTTTTTTTTGATTCATAAATGTATGACACAAAAGGCTAATTAACCTGCTCCTAATAATCCCTAAATGCCAGAGTTTGCATATGAACTCAGGTAAGTTTTTAGCATTTATGCTCTTAAACAGTACATAGACCCCACCCCACTACAATGCATTGTATTAAAGCAAAGCAAAATGGAAAAGCCATGATCTCATGGCTTAGCCACGCCCCCCCCCCGCCCCCTTGTTTACTACTAAACAAGGGCTTTTTCTTTGGAGATGGCCATTTCACAGCCGGCTATGGCTTCCTGATGTGAGCTTACAAAATGCTGGGTCAGATCTTCAGCAAGGATAATCTTGGGGTGCATTTCGTACTCCAGAGCAGTCCCCCTGTGGATAAGGTCAAGGCTAGCCTTTACCTAAAGACCAAACCTTTGCTGAGCTTTTTTAGTTTCCCATCTGTCTCACCTCCTTTCCATTAGATTTTTCTCGGGCTCTCCTTTGATGGAACCTGACTTAAAACGTTTAACAGCATATTTTCAAACACAGATACACAGGATGTTGAGATAAACATGAAAATAAATGAAGTTGACTGCAGATAATAGACTAGAGAATTGAGAATCTCCAAAGGCAGCAGTTCCAAGTGAAAGCAGCCAGGTGTGACTTCAGCTTCCAGACTCAATTTTTCCAGATGTGAAAAATATGATGATTAAATTTGACAAATCCTGTAATTAAAAAGTTCTATTATTTGAGATAAAATATTTTTACAAGCTAACATGGTATCCAGGCTCCATTATTAAATTTCTGGATTTCTAAAGTTTTATATTTTATTTTAATAATCAGGAAATGATAAAATCCAGAAAACATTTCATTTTTCAAGTCTTATCTGATCATGCTGAGTTTTTGTTTAACAACTAACATTTATTGAATCCTCTAAACATTTTAGATCTACTCATTTATAAAATCATCGTAACATGTACCAATGTTATTAATTATTAAAATTATTATTATTAAGGTAAGAGCAGACAGATCTATTACTCTTTGTGACAATGGACACATAGTACCTTCAAGTGTCAAAGATGTTTTAAGCATTATGTTATATTGCCTTCGATCAACAAAGTTGATCACTTTGTTCTGTTCCGCCTTGAAATTAAATAAAATATATGAAGAAAATAAATATCAATTTAAGACAATCTTTAGAGGACATTGAGCTCCTACAGGACAATTTATAAATTCACAGTGCTAATCAGTATCGGTTCTCCATAGGATCATCTACTCAACTTTATTGACTGTTGAATTGGATTGGCCAATTTAAATAATTTGGTTTCAAGGAAATACATCATTGAAGAACAGTCACAAAGCTCAGATTTAAGAGGAAAGGTGTCAAGGAAAATTAGGGTTAGTCTGAAAACTTACACAGTACCATAGAGCTACACGTACATGTGATTTCCAAGGTGAGGTTTTTTTTTGTTGCCTCTGCTTAAAATGTTTTATCATACCTCATTTTAAAATTCACATTTAATAGGAGATTTTCATATTACTGAAGACCTACAAGACTAAATTACAAAATATTGCTGGTTGATAATGTAAAGACATATCAGAGACCATCAGCTTGGTGAATGAGCTAGTTGAGGAGATTTTAAAGAATTAGTGAGGGGTAGTAAGTCTGAATTAGGAAAGAAAAATCAAATATAAGCACTCCTAAAAATATCAAATGGTCTATTAAATATTTATTTGAAAAGAAGGAACAACCAGTGAAGCAGAGAGACTAGTAGTTCTCAAATGTGGTTCATAAACCATGATATTACCTGGGAGCTTTTTAGAAATCCAAATTTTTATACCCCACTGACAATGTATGGAAACTGAATCTGAAGATGAGACCCATAAATTTGTCTTAATGATCCAAATAAGTTATTCTGATATACTCAAATGTTTGATAATCAATATTTCATAGAAATCTTATGAACTTTTATAGTTTATGCATCTTTAGTAATTATTCTTCTTCCATTTATATTTCTGTATATTAAAGTTTCCAATCTTTTTTGTTTCCCAGCTACACGTTTATGGAGCTTGTTTATTTATATGATGAATAATTTGTAGTTTCATTGATCTTTTGTACACAGATTTTTTTATTTGTACCTCATTAATTTCAGCTCTTTTTATTTTTTTTCCTCCTACAACTTTGGGTCTTTTTCATTCCTCTTTTATTTATTTATTTAAAGTTTTCAACTTACACTATTTTTTTAAAATTTATTTATTTATGCACACAAGCTGGGGTACAGGCCAGAGGCGTGGAGCAGCGAGAGGGTTCACCAGAGAGACTGGAGAGCAGAACAGGCAGATCGAAAGAAATACACTGCTGAGGGGAGCATGGGATGAGGCAGGAGAGGTCTGCAGGGCACCATGTGGGACTGAACTCGCCAGCCGGGCATTGAACTCGCTTCTCTGCTGCTGACAGCTCCACTGAGCAGTGCTTAGCTGCTGCGCACCAGGGAGGTCCTCATTCCTCTTTTATAAGTTGCTTTAGTATTAAATAAAACAAACTGAGTGGTAGTAAATTATTTGGCATTTTTTTTGTTTGTTTGTTTCTTAAGGTGGACTTATATTGCAATCACTTAGTTCTGCAGGATTGAAACTTGTTTTTTTTTTTTTTTTTTTTACTTTGCTCCAGCTTTTGTAATAAGTTCTTTTTATTTACTTAATATTTTTTTTGGGGGGGTTAATAGTTTGTGATAAGAATTTTCTTTTGTTTATAATATGTTGACTTTATACCTCTGCTACAGGAAGCTGGATATAATTGGACATTTTTTGTTTGTTTTTTACCTAGGACCTTAGTCATCCATTATTACATAGACTGATCACTTTGCCCCTAGTAAGTGGTCCCTTTAAGGGGTAATAGGCAGGAAGGAAATGGTACAATACAGCACTAACTGGTCACTCGGTGAACATCAAGTCTTCAAATTTCCTATAGTACAACAGGTACACATGCTTTGTGGTGGAGATCCTCACTGATTCTCCCCAGCAATTTTAATTAGCAATTTTACCCAGCAATTTTACTTAACTGTAGATGAAAAGATAGTAGATTTTTAACTTAAAAACTATATACAAAACAACTATCCAGTTCTTATTAGAATTATAGACTTGATGATCTTTCTCTAAATACTGTATTTTTTTTAGTACATTAAACTGTTTATTCATGTGGTAAGAACAATAAGAAGAAAAATTAGTTGTAATGGGTAAAATGTTTTTCAGACCATACATATTATCAGCTTCCATCTGTGACTACTGAAGTTTAGTTTATGAACAGCAATTAAATTGCCAAGTTGATTTTTGTAATCTAAGTTAAAATGATCCTTGGTAATATATAATTGAAAAAACATTTTCTGCCCCACATCAGATAGTGATTACGCAAGCCATCAAATTTCCAAAAACTTGCACTACTAGTGATTGTAGCCCCATATTTATTTTTGTCCAGTGTCCCATCTTTTTAAATATCACGTAAATCTCATAATTTTACATCTCTGCGTGTGCTCATTTCAGTCACGTCCTCTACCAAACCACTGCTCTAAGAGACTCAAATTTTCATTTTTTTTTAAACCTGGATATTCCTCCTGTAGATTGTTTTATCTCTTTTCATCATTAATCTTGGACCTTTCAATTTATTTCATGGATCTGCAGACACAATGATATTTATAAAATCTATCATTTTATTATTTCAATTAATTTTATGAGTGTGGTATCAGTTTTAGATGCCCACAAGCTCACCTGTTCTATTCTTCTTAGTTATAGATTCCTAAAATATCTTTGATTCATGGTAATTGATCTGAAATAATAATTTCTGCCACAATTAACTTTGGTCTGTGCTACTGGTGGCAATATATGGAATATCACAATTATGTTAGAAATAGGGTTACTTGAGAACATCAGCTAGCAGCTTCAGTATTACTTGTTATGCATCTGTAGGAGTTGTCCACTCAGAAGTAAGGGTTAACTTACATTCATACAGAGTTTTTATTTTTTTAAAGATTTATTTTATTTTTGCACACAATGCTGGGGTGCAGGCCAGAGGTGTGGGGTGGCAAGAGGGTTCACCAGAGACAGAGTGGGGAGCAGAACAGGCAGATCAACCAAAGTACACTGCTGAGGGGAGCAGTGGGCATGGCAGGAGAGGTGTGGGGCACCATGTGGGAATCCCCCCAGCGGGGCATGGAACTAGCTCCGCAGCGCTGCCCTTAACCCTTGTGCCACCAGGAAGGCCCACATTCATGCAGAGTTTTTATAAGAAAAAAGCTGCTTGCTTCTAGCCATCTCCCACGTCAACTTTTATCCCCTCATACATCTAGGTATCCAATTCTTAGGTCAAAATCTTTTCCCATTACATGCACAAATGTCCGATTATGAGATCAGAAATAGACATTTAGGTGTGAAGAGGTGAAAGCTCCTACTTGGGATTAAGTCAGAAGTAAGATGTAATCAAGACAAATCGATCACTTAGAAGGTCATCACCATGTGCTAGGTAAGCAGTATTACTTTTAGGGTGTTAAAAATGAAATGGAAAGTGTTTAAGGTAGAGATTATGAATAGTATATTTAAACCCAAATAATTCGATTATGTTGCATAGAGGATGAAAGCACAAGAAAAGTGCTAAAACCTTTCTTGACACTGACTCAAGGTTTCTACACATAAATACAGGCACATTTCAGGGGAAAACCCATTTTCTGAAAAAAGTGAATATTAAGAATTACATTTTGGTTATTTCAGTGAACAGATGCCAATTTTTGAATTCCAAACACAGGATTGCAGATGGCAATTAGATAGATGAGTGTGAATACCTGGATGAAGGCTTCTTAGATTTATTAGAGATCCATAAATATACATGTACATGTATATGTGTATGTTATTACATATTTCTTATTTTTTATATCTATGTATGTATTTGAATAGCAATTAACCCTCAAAAATATTCTTTTAAAAATATTTATTTCTTAGATCACAGTTCAGTACATGCTCCCTGACTTTCCAAGAAATGGCACTATGTTCTCTTATCTCCTGTCATTTTGTGATGCCATTATCTTAAACACATGGCACATGTTGCCATCACAGAAGGCAATAGAGAACATAAAATAGAATTTAGTGATTAACACCTAGGCCTGCAGGGTCAATAAGCTTTTTCCTACACAAAGATATACTTCTTCTCACTCTGTCATCTGACAATAAACCAATTGCAAAGTAAAGCTGAGAAATGTTTTCTTGATGTTGGCTCATAAGAGCATGTGACCCATAAATACTTGAGATTCTCTGACACACACTGTTCTATGGTGTGAGTAAAGGACTTCTCTACATTATTTTGCTTCATTATGGTTAAATAGTTCTGATTTACTCTGTAGGTGCAATCTCTTTGGATACAGGTGAGCTTGTCAGCAGAGATGTCGTGCCATAGAAATGGAATGAAACATGCCTAGCTCACGCCAGAAGAGGAATTGGAAAGAGAATTTGGAAAAGGCATCTTGCCATAGTGAACGGGCAATTGGAGGAGGACTATTGGGTACCACAAGAATCTCTGGAGATGGGCATTTTTGCTGTAAATGGTGGTGTTCCTTAACTGGAAGTATCAACATATCAAATGTTGCTCACTGGCTGAATAAAATAACTTCTGAGAAACGACAATTGGACTCAACATTGAGCAGTTAATTGCTATTTGAGCACAATGATGGAAAACAAAAGCCTATTCACAGTGGATCAAAAGTGAATATAAATATTATTTTGTAAAAATAAACAGAGAAATGAGTTGATAATTTAAAGAGATAGGGTCATTGTTTATCAATAGGACTGTTTCAATAAAGATGAAATGTTCAAACATGAAGTCAACAGAAACAATTGCGTTACAATTGAATTATATTATCAAACAAGCATTGGTCTAGTACATAAGAGCAACTTAAATATGACATGACTCGTCACTAAATCATGAGTGGCGAAAGACAGCTAAAAATATGTGTAGTCATGTTTGTTTGACTTTGAATCCATCTGTATCCAAAAACCTCTAACACTGAAATGGTAGAGGAATAGAGGAGAGGTACTGGAAAGTTCTGAGCACAGGCTGGGATGTGGGATGCAAGGATGCTATAGAAGATGCTTTTACTGGCATCTATGGTTAAGATCTATGGTTTCAACATGGAATAATGGCTGAGTAGACAAGAAGAAAAGCTATTTGGAGTTGAATTGAAGGATCTGAGGATGCATAAACTATGTAACTACCTAATGGATCACTCTTTGCTTCCATTTTGTTAAGTTTCTTCTAGAAGATTTCTGAGTCTTTCTAAAAAGAGACCAAAGTGATCATCTTAGAAACCTAGAGCATGAATACCACTTTAGATACCACAAAATTCTGCTCTTATGTCTCACAAGGAGGATAGATAATCCCAGCTTACCTACATTGAAAGCAATCTTTGGTTTAATATGTTTGACATTCTAATTCTTCAGTCAGTACATCATTGGTAATTATATTAGAAGTAAATGTAAATTTTAATTCATTACTCTTGTTCTCAATGTATAAACTTTTATCAATCAGAAAGTTAAAATGCGTTAAAAATAAAATTTCATTAAAAGATGAAAAATTTAAATTGAATAGGATTAAAGAACGATAGTACATAAGTATACCACAATAAAACAGAATTTAATAAAAAGCAACACCTTTTTTCTTTTTTTTAAGATTTCGTTTACTTTTTTTTTAAAGTAAATGTTTTTTATTTATTTATTTTTTTTAAGATTTATTTTTTATTTATACATACAAGCTGGGGTGCAGGCCAGAGGCATGGGGCGGCGAGAGGGTTCACCAGAGACAGAGTGGGGAGCACAACAGGCAGATCAGAAATACACTGCTGAGGGGAGCAGCGGGCCAGGCAGGAGAGGTCTGCTGCACCATGTGGGATTCTCCCTGGCCGGGTGTCAACCTCACGTCGCCGCTGCCGACAGCTCCACAGCGCAGCGCCTAACTGCTGCACCACCAGGGAGGCCCAAGATTTCATTTACTTTATGCATACAAGCTGGGGTGCAGGCCAGAGGCGCCGGGTGGCGAGAGGACTCACCAGAGACAGAGTGGGGAGCAGAACGGGCAGATCATCGGAAATACACTGCTGAGGGGAGCAGCTGCCACGGGAGGAGAGGTCTGCCGCGCCATGTGGGAATCTCCCCTGCCAGCGTGGAACTCGTGTGGCAGCTGCCAATAGCTCTGTCACCACAGCGCTACGCTTTAACTGGCTGCGCCACCGGGAAGGTCCAGCAATGCTCTCTTTTTAAGGCAATATTAACTCGACCCTAAACCTTACAGTTTAATTTCTAAGCTCCATTATTTTTGCAAGCCCAAATTTATTATTAAAATAGAAAATATTCTTTTTAATAATAATGCATACTGACAATGGAGATAGAATTTAAAGCATGGTTTCTTTTCTTTTTTTAAAATTTAATTTGATTCTATTTTTTTGAGGTAACATTGGTTTACAGCATAGTATGTGAGGCAGATTCAAGAGTGGAGAACAGGCAGAATAGGCAGACTACAGCAGAATAGTCTCAAACCCCCTCATATGCATGGGACCACATCAGTCCTCTCACCAGTGCGCTCTTGTCCCTTGATCTTCTGCTATTAGGACTTCCACATTTTGTTCATCTCCAGCTCCCTCTCTAGTAGCCTCAGATTTGAAGTCTTATTTATAGACTGTGTGTTGGTTTAGTTTTATCAGTTCTTTTGCTTTGTTTCTCTGGGTTCCACGAATGGAATCCTATATTTGTTTTTCTCCCTCTGGCATATTTCACTTAGCAAAAATACCCCAGGTCCATGTTGCCACAAATGGCAAGAGTTCATCTCATCTTTTTTTTTTTTCATAGCTTAATAGTATTTTATCATGTATATGTACCACAGCTTCTTAATCCAGGCATCTGTTATTGGACACTTAGGTTGTTCCCACAGTTGGCTATTGTAAATAGTGCTGCCATGAACACAGAAGTGCCATTTGTAATTTTTTTTAATCAACATGTGAATATACAGGTCCTATAGTTTATAATGAAAACAAAAATTCCATGTCATGTTTTAAAGATGTAATAAATTAAATGTAATGTAATTTACATTTGCAATTTATATTTAATGGATTAAATGTAAATGTTAAATTAATGCTAATTTATGAATTAAGATATAAAATTATCAATGCATTGTTCAGAACATAATAAGGCATGAACAAATAAAAAAATATATTTTTAAATTTAATTAGGTCTTTTTTTTAATTGATGTAACATTAGGTTACATTTTTTGTGGTGAAGAAGTAAAGGATTTAAAGGATTTTCCCCCTCATCTGCTCTTTAAAGTATAATGGGAGGGAAGAGGGCGGTAACTAGGAAAAGAGAGGGGGGGAGGAAAGAGAGAGAGAGAGAGAGAGAGAGAGAGAGAGAATCAAAATAATGTTTCACTTCCAGGAGATATTATGTTATAGTACAATATATATCTTTGAAATTGAAGGACCAAAATCTCAGTTCATTACCTTGTCTCCACTCTTCTTCCCAGAGTGCTGTCAAATGCCATTATTATCGTGACTATTTACATATAGTGCCATAACATGGTGCACTTAAAGGTTAAAGTCAGTGGTAGAAAGAACTTCATTAAAAAAACCCACATTTTAGAAATAGGAAGGTCTTTTTACAAGTAAAGTTAAATGGAGAATTAAGGCAATGACCCAAATAATTAAAGTAAAACAAACCCTATGCATCTGAGAGAAAAATAGAACTTTGAGGCTTAAATCATCAGGAATTACTGTCTACATTCATCAAATTAATGGGGTAATTGTTCAGCATGCACTTTAAATAGACTATGCATCTCTCACTGAAGTCATTTCTATACGCACACTGATTTACTGAATTTTTCTTTTTCTTTCCAAGCCTCAGTGAATGATTTCTTTTTAAAAAAGAGCAAAATTTTATATTAAAGCAGGAAAAAAATTTCCTTGAAATCCCTAAATATATGATCACATAATATTAAACTTGTATTATAGCAAATAAGAAATTACATAATAAAATTTTACTCACTCAAGTCAATTAAAATATGTAAATTGGAAGCACGTGACCCTGACCTATCATTCTCTACAGTCTTAAAACCAGTGCTGTCAAATCCCACTATTTCAAGCACATTATAACCATCAAAGGACCCTGGATATTAATGTGTACATCGTTCTGCTTCAGTTGTATCCAGTCCTTCCTTCCTGCCTTTCTTGCATTCTCTGTGTCCTTTCTCTGTCTCTCTCTTTCTGTCTCTGTGTGTGTGTGTCTCCTCCTTTCAAAGGAGAACAACAGAAAATAAGAAATAATAATTAGAAAAACATTAGAAATGTTTATTAAAATGGGATAATATTTAAACATTTTGGGTGTTTAAACACCCAAAATAATCTTACAACTATTTAAAAAATAGGAGTTCCGATTTTAATTAAGATGGTAATTTTAAAGTCAAAATTTAAAATTGACCTATAAGGGCACATCTATAAGACGTAAAGCATTGTAGAAGGAAATGAATAAATAATTTGAATTATGTGAATGAGTCCATTGTCTGTGAGATAGAAACCAGAATGGAACATCTAGAAGGTGTTTTGAAAACATCCTGCAAGAGAAAATGTCAGAATAATTGAACTCATGAGTGATAAAATTCTTCTTGTCCCCTCCAAATTTTCCATGCAATCTTGATCAACTAATATTCATACTCCTCTTGAGAATGCCAAGAGATACTAAGGGATAAAGCATACAATTTAGGACTGAGATACCTGAAGATAATCCTTGTTCCAGATATTTTGGATTAAAGCTAATTAGTCATAGAAATTCAAGGTACCTAAAATGCAGATATTGCCGTGATTAATCCTGGGGTTATGTAAGGGTTCTGGTGACCTGTAGTGAAATAAGATGATTAAGTGAAGAATTCTAGGAGACAGGATAGTCAAATCAAGTACAATTTGTATTTCTTCCATCCTCAAGCCCTTGCCTAATGACACTCTGGAAAGCCTTCTTGCGACCTTTAGTTTTAGTTGAATCCCACTGCAGACTACAAGAACACACAATGCATCTGTTATTCTAGATAAAATATGTCAGTGATACCACAGATCTGGGTACCACAGAGGAAGGTAAGTAGAGATAATCTAAAGCTTCAGGGTCATTTCCCTTTATGTCTGAAATTAAATTAATTTTGGATGTGAGGTGGAGAGGTTCTTTGTTTACTGTCAAAGGGCAGGATGAAAATTTTCATGCAGGAATTAAAGTGACATTTGTGTGAGAGCAACTTGCAGACACATCTCCCTAAAACATGCATAAGCAAATATTCCTGAGTTGGAAATGAGTTACTAGAAATCATTTGAGATTTGTCTAATTTTCTAGATAATGTTACAAGCAGTCTATGATTTGTTATTGGAGAAAATTAAATCTTTTATGTTTTTGGCAAGGAATGGTAGCATCTGTACAACTCAGAAGGAAAATTAATGACTGAATTTTTTTTTTTCACTTGCTAAGTTGCAGTTTGGACTTATCCACCTACATGTCTTCAAAGCTCTGATCCACTTTTATTCCTATTTTAATTTCTTCTGGTAGCTCATTACTGGGGGGAGGAAATAAATATGAAACTGTCGCTGTGTTGGGTGTTTCAGGTTTCACATTGCAAGACAATTTTCCTGTAGTTCAGGGTGGACTTAACATACTTATAAAACACAGACCCCTGCACTTGTTTGCAGGCATTATCATTGATCTATATATTGTGATCTGAATCTCAAAGTCCAGCTCTCTGGGGACTGTTGAACTGGGGGACATGGTGAATTCCTACTTGCCTTAATTTTCCAACTTTTATACTCCACACCCTAAATATTGCCAACCTTAAATTTCATGCAAATTATACACTGCAGATAAATAAAATTTATAATGCTAGATATTCAAAGATCATACAAACATATTTAATTTTACTATAATAGAAAATTTACTCAAAATGGTGAAAAGATACAAATTTTCATAGTGAAGGGCAGTTTACCAAATGGGTGACTAACATGTCAGTTTCTGAACCAGAATTAAGAAAACTACTAGGATTCTGTTTCATGCGAGTGTTCCCAAATTAGCAGACTAAATAAATGGATGAATTTGAACTCTTGAGATAATGTGTGTTTAAAACATCTCCAAGGTTATTACTATATTCACACCATATAGCATGAAATGGGCATTTAACAGGTAGGTCTATTTGCCTGAAAGATTGAGTGAAGGAAACATACATAATTTGATAATACCTGTTAAATCTCACTGCTAAATAATGGAATCTTTCCAGAAACAATGCAACATTTTCCTGACTCTAAAGATGGGGTGACATGTTTGCATGTTTTCTAAGGAGGAATAAGCTAATCTATCTAGATAATTCAATCATGATCACAGTTTGATTCATCATAGGGAATTATAAGATCTACAAGATTTTTTTTTGTTTTTCATGTATGTGTGTCATATCATTAGAGAATATGCAAATCTTAAGTGTCTGGATATATATGTGCATATATCAATATATTCAATGTGATCCTTTCCCCTTATCAAAAGGTAGGACATTTTCAGCACTATCAATTGGCACTATCAATTCTATTGATGAAGATAATGACTATTTTTATTTCTATTACTAAACAATAGTTTTGCCTGACCTGGCATTTCTTAATATTTCATTCCAAAGTGTATCTGTGAGAGTCATCAATATTGTGTCTATGGCTATTTTTCTATTTATCACTATATTGTATTCAATTGTATGAATACATAGGATTTTTTTCTCTCTTCAGCTGATAATATTGGCCTTGGGTGCAGTTTGCACTACTGTAAATAAAGCCACAAATAGTGTGTCTATAATTTGTCTATGTCTCGACAAAATCTCACATTGCACTCGCATCTGTTGGATAGTTCCTTATTAGAAAATCTGGGTCATAGATTATAGGAATATTTGATACTGAAGTGTTTTCTAATACTACTTTTACTTGCAATCCCACCAGAATTCTGTGAGGCTTCATTTATTCCCTATCCACATCAAACTTTCCACACCCTCATCAAAACTTGGAAATTTTTCTTTTGAATTTATCCAAATGGTATTTGCACTGTGGTAACTCATTTGTTTGCCTTTAATTTCCATTTTTGCTGAAGCATAATTTTATTGAAAACAAACTTATATGTTACTGGTCATTGAAATATTATTTATGTGAACTACCTCCTTTCCCTGCTTATTTTATTATCTTAGCTTTTAAAAAATGAACCTTAGGAATTTTAAGCATATTTTAAATGGCAGCAAATGAATTAAAAAAAAAATCCTTGCAGTTTTCAGGAAGAGGGAGCAGTATTAATTAACTTGGTTTCATTTTCTTAATTGGATATTTTAGTGAACAGAGTTTTTAAAATATCTCTCTCTCTCTATCATCTATCTATCTCTATCTCTTTCTCTATCTCTATATATCTATATCTATCTATCTATCTATCTATCTATCTATCTATCTATCTATCTGGCATTTATTTTTCCCAAGTAGCCAGAGTATATATATGGAGCTATTTTCAGAGTTGGTTTTAAATTTTTTCATATGGTATGTTTATTTTTCCCCTTAAATCGAAGATACAGTCTATCCAAGTGTGTCCATTTTGTGTCCCTATTGGGTATCTAAGATAGTTATCAGAGTTCAACATCCTTTTAAGTAAACTTTCAGAATAGAAACATTCCCAGTTTGGTATGAGATCATAAGAAAATAAACAATATGAGTAAGTAAACTGACAACCAGATAACAACAAGCTTAAAAACTAACCTTTGATAGTTGACTATAGAACTGAAGCAGCAAGGGTGGGAGGGGGGGGGAGGAGAGGTAGAAACAGAGAAGGAAGCACAGTAGTCTATGGTAGTGGAAAATAGTGAGTTGGTGGCAGGCCCACTATGGTGTTAATATCTAATAGGAATATCCCAATATTACATCAAATATAAATAAATAAATAAACAGTAAATAAATATTCAAATGTCTCTAGTCTTAATATGTGATAGTTAAATAAAAGTAATTGTAAAGAATAGACAAAGTATTTGAATATAGATACACATTGTAAGCATTTTAGTAGCAACATTTACTGTGCCAATTTATTTTTGTCTTTTACTTCCAAATGCAACATAAACAGATGAACCTAAGGTTACAGGATGTACCAATAGAAATATAGAAACATTTAAAGTTCAAAATTTCTATTAACTTTCCAATTTCATTTCCCAAAATTGCATCTTCTTTCATTTTACCTAATCACTGAACAGTTAGTTCTGAATTTACACTCTCCATCAAATGCCACATTTTTGAATTTTTATCAACAACGCCATGGAAAATGAAAGTATCATTGCCTGAGAGGACTACAATAGAAAGTAGCCTATTAAGAAAAAGAGATGCCAATTAGATTAGTAAAATAGAACCATCTCTTGACACAATGTGAAATATTGCATTGGTATGTCAACATTTTGAAATATTGCAGATGATATTTTTTTGAAAAAGAAAGCTAGTCATGCATTTTAAAGTGAAATTGCATTAATATTAAAAGGTATCTGTTTATGCAGAAAAAAATTTGTTTTTCTCTAACCGGATTTCAGTATCTGGGTTAAAGTAATTTTAATGGGTTATTTTGAAAATAAGTTCGCTTTGCTTTTTACATATATTTCTACACATTTGTTTATACATGTGCATTAAAGTTGTGCAATATACATTTTGTTTGATACATCATTGTTATAACAAAAATTAACATAGAGATAACTAAAATCAATAAAAATAGTACATTTTGTATTATATTACTGTCAATGCTTTGTAGGAGGAAATAAGAACTCAGAGAGAAGGGAACATTTGCGTACTGTTGATGAGACTGTACATTGGTACAATGACTGCAGAAAAAATTATTAGTGCAAACACTAATTTATACATGTATCCCACATGTGCAAGAGCATTATTTACAATAACCAAGAGCTGGAAGTGATCTAAATGCCTTAAGACAGATAATTGGATATACATACACAATGGAATAATACTTTCCTATAAAAGAATAAAAGATAAAATCTTGTCATTTGCAACATAAGTGAAACTAGAGCACATTATTCACAATGAAATTAACCAGATGAAATTGTGTACTATATGATTTCACTTATATATTGTCTATAAATAAAACAAATGTATAAAATAAAAATAAAATTTAAGACTAATACCAAATTAGTGGTTATTAGAGGGAAGAGCATAAAACGTTAGGTAAAAGAAATGGAGTAAAAGAGGTCGATTGTATGGTAAAGATATTATTTTTATGGTAAAGGTAATATAGTGTATACATATGGTTGATTTAAATTGATGGATATGCTATGCAATATTATAAAGCAATGTTCTCATACAGAAAAATAAGAACTCTGTCAAATATCTACACAATTTCTTTTCAAAAAATTATTTAAGTCCTCCCTGGTGGCCTAGGGGTTAAGTCTCAGCGTCATCAATGCAACAGCCTGAATTTGATCCCTGGCCAGGGAGCTGACCCACTTGGTGCAGTAGACATCTGCTGTCTTCCTGCTGTTCCCCTCAGGAGCATATTTCAGTAAATGTGCCTGTTCTGCTCCTCACTCTGTCTCTGGTGAATCCTCTTACCCCCACACCTCTAGCCTACACCCCAGTTCTTCTATGCAAAACAAAAAACATTTAGAAGCAAGAAGTATGCCTAGTGTATTAATATATAAAATTATTATTATCTAGATTCAATGATTCTGTTCCTTTAGATCTGCAAATTTAGAAATGTGTAATATATGTGTTAAATGAAGCTATTAACATCATACTAAGTTTATTTTCCTCCACCTCTTTTTAACATATACATTTTTTTCATGATTTCTTGTTAAAGTTACATCAATGTGTTTTTAAGATTATCTTACAAATCACAATAGTCACAATCTTTTATATTTTATATTTGGTAACTTAGCAAGAAAAACTTTCATATTTCACACTAATATATTATCATGATTTTTATAAATTTAGAATTTCCTGTAATTAGTGTATTTAAAATGTTTATGCTTATAAAAAGCTTGTGGTGGTTATATACCTACTTAAATAATCTCGTGATATTTCTGGACCCTATGCTTGTAATAAAGAAATACACATAATTTAAAATTTTAATTTAGTTTTCAAGTTTCCTCAAATTCCTTCTATCAAATATTGAATATTAAAGAAAATTTTCATCAGCATGTTATTCTATACTTTTCACTATGAAGAAAAATAATCAATGGATATAGGATTATATATATAATATAATATTTATATATGTATATAAAAAATTGGTTTTCATAGCATTCTGCTAAGCCAGAAATTAAGATGAAATATTATCTATTAGCCGTAAACGCAGATGGTGCAAAAGGAAATCTGAAAGCCGTGTTACCATTTCTATAATACAAAACAAAAACAAGACATATCCTGGCAACTCATTTTCTCTAAAATAAAGATATTTTATTATTTAAATTACACTGTGAGCCATTTTATTAAAGGAGAATCAAGTTATTCAATATGGCAGACCATTTGGATGGGATCATTAAACATCTAGGCCAAGCTCTCATTGTATGTCTTCTGAAGGCTGACTACTAAAAACATATTAAAAGGTAAGACAGCATTGTTAACTTTGAAAATATAAACAATGATTTAAAAAGATTCATTATAGATAATGGTTTAAGGTGTGATTTTGTTTCTAATATTAGCATGGAACTTCAATTCATTCCAATAAAGGAGGTGAGAAACTGAGCAGAAGGCCATCTTGCTGGTGTTCCAGAGACTGTTTCAGAGAAGGTGGATATAAGAAAGGAAGCTGCATTTTGGTGGGTTCCTCTTTTAAAAGACAGTTGCATTTTCATAACAAAAGGAAAAGCAAATAGTGAAGAGTGAAGATTGTGTTACCCAAGCAAACATGATACAAGTCATGAAACTTTAAATACCTTAAAATATACTTTAATTACATCAGAATTCTATCAAAGATGAATAAATAAAATCGGGGATATATTTAGGGATTTATAAAACCACTTGATTTCTGTAAATGAACATTCATTACATTCAACAATACTCACTGAATAAAACTTACCAGAATTAGAATGTTGGAAAACTAAAATAAATATATTAAAAAAAATAATTTCCCAGTCTAGAAGTTAAGGAAAAAGTTGAAAATAGATTTACCATGTGAATTAGTAATTCCATTTCTGTGTGTGCATTCCAAAGAATATAAAAATAGTAATTAGAAAGATGTATATATGTATATATATATAGCTGATAGTACACACACAAACCCACACATACACAAACATACATATTTTCTTTGCAGCATTATTTACAATAGCCAAGATAAGGAAAAAAAATCTAAGTGCTCACCAATGGGTGGTTGAAAAGAATATGTGAGATATATATACATTATGAAATACTGCTTAACTATAAAAACATAAAATCTAGCTTTGGAAAGTATGGGTATAACTTGAGAGTATATGCTAAGTGAAATAAGTTAAAAAAAGAAAGGCAAATAGTGGATGGTTGTACTCATATGGTGCATATGGAAGAGGTATGAGCCTTTATCGCTAAACCATATAGTGTTGCAAACTAAGGTTACCTCATAAAAGACAAACAATAACAAAAACAACAACGACAAAAAGGAAGCTACAGAAGCTTGTAAACAAGTATTATATGTAACTGATTATAATGCAATGTGACTATCTCTAAACAGATACACACATACACATAGTGGAAGGCAACCTTATTGGAGATGTACATGGGAAAAAATTAATATAATACATTGATTTACACTGAAAGTTAAAAAACACCACTATTTGATGTGTAAAAATGAACCGCCTCTAGATATTCAATGACAACAGATTTAGGAACAAGAAGATGACTTTAGCTGTTGTTCTAAAATGCCTGCTTTTCTATGGATATGTGACAGAGGCAGAGAGGAGAGGGAGAGTCTGATTATATCAAATGCAGTTCATAGTACTTAATTATAACTAATGATTATAATTTAGAACCCTCCAGTATACTTGACCCAATCTACAATTTGTTTGATTTTTAAGATTCAGTTTGATTTCTAATCCAATGAAAATTCATTTTGACATTGTCTCCATTACGTTAATGATTGATTTGAAAGATTGTACTCTGGGAAGGTTCAGGACAAAATCTTTGGACCTAGTGTCTGGGAATAAATCATAGCTTCTTCAATGCCAAACTATATGAATGAGTGAAATCCATCAAGTGTCTGGGTCTAAGCACCCCCATTTGTATAACTAAAAGTGTCCATTTCAGATGGTTCTGTGGGACTTTAAGTCCCTATGTGTTGAGTTCTTAGAAGTTTGTCTGGCAAGATGTAAACATGGTACAACTGTTTGGTAGTTTTACACTTCTTTTAAATAATAATTTAATGCATATATAACCAAATTGAATTCTGTATTCTGAGGTTAAAACTGTAATTAAATTTTATCTTTAAGTAATTTTCTCTATTATTAATTTGGCTATTTTGTCTAGTTTGTAAACATTATTCTACTTTTGATTCCATTCAGTTTACTATGCTTGCTTAGTCAGCCTTAAAAGCTAACCCCAATTCCAGGCAGAGAATCAGTCATCCATTATGTTAGCTCTGTTATTTAGGATCAGTGGTTAATGGATTTCTGATGTAGATAGAAGTTTTTGTGTAACTGAGATATCACTTTGACGGATGAGGTCACAATAGCTTTAACTGTTGTTCTTTCAAGCCCGATGAATGCATAGGTTTGTCTAAAGCATTTCAGAAGCAAAACATGGTTCTCAGCAATTTAGATTATACAGAGACATTTTAAAATATTTTCCAAGACCTTTAACAACTATACAAATTGATGAAAGCAAAATTATTGTTAATTAAGCATGATGTTTTTAGTGAATAGTTTGAAAGGGCTACACATTCTAAGTATAATAAATTCTGCTTTGATATAATTTTTTTAATTGAATTTGAATTCAAAGTTACTAAATTTAGTGTATTTTTTCTTAACAACCACTATTTCATTTATATTGTTGTAATTTCTGAATAGAATATTCTAAAGCAAGAGTAATTAAATAGAATTTTATTTGAGAGTTTATTTTCCCTCTGTATTCAACTATTGATATTATCACATTAAAGCTAAGGTATCATGTAATTCTGTTTAGGAAAGAGAACATTAGCATTTTTAGATTATATTCTTCATAAGAAAAGGGTGAATGATTTTGAAAAATTACCTACATTTTTTTTATCCTCCCCTGACTAGTTTAGTGTCAATTTACAGTTCAGGTGAAGTCAATCTAGCATTTTTTTGGTACATTAAAATGAATTAATCTGAATGCTTGTGTGTGTTGATAACTAATATGGAACACATGTTTTCAGGTTAAGTGAATTACAGTGCTTCCAAGTTATTTATTTATTTATTTATTTATTTGCTTTTGGTACAGGGAATATAAACAAGATAGTTGCTATTTGTTACCTATAAATGGGCAAATACAGAGACTGAAACTTGAATGAACAAGACAAAATATAGATAATAGCAAGTATTACAAACGGATATATAGTGGCCAGAAACCACTTCACAGTGGAGGTTTTGATGAGTTGATTTACTAGGAGAGGGCAGCCAAGGTACGATCTTGGCAAAGACTTCTACCAGCAGGACACCTTAGACTATTACATCATAATGACAAGCCTTCGATGTGATATGAGTATGGTATGAACAATGGGAAGACTAAAATGAGTTTAGAAGGATGGGCGTAATTACCTTAAGTAAGGTATAACACTGGGAATGAATAAAAAAAAAAAACCTTTAGTGACATGAAAAGGACAATATGTCAAAGAAACTTAGCAATTAATTTGGGGCCATTAAAGGGTAAGTAGCTTTGGATGAGGTCAGAAGGCGGGAACCCTATGATGGAATTAGTGCCCTTGTAAGAAAAGTTTTGTGTCTCCTCTTCTAGTAATTTCATGTGAGGAGAGAGAGAAAACAGTTGGTCCTCTGCAAGCCAGACAGAGTGCCCAACAGAATCTGATCATGCAAGCATCGTGATGTTGGATTCAAAACTCAGGAACTATGAGAAAAGTATTTCTACTTGTTAAGTCAGTAATCTACGGTAAATTGATAACCAGTTTAGCAGACTAAGGTATGAATTATTTCATCTTTCTGTGTGTTCTTAAAGTATTAAGTCCTCTCCTTGCTTATAATCTTTTGACAAAAACTTTGCTCTCATTCTTTTTGTTGCTATTCTATAACTAGTATGTCATTTTTCTCTTTCAGTTTTTTTTTTTTTAATTAACATTGATTTTATCCAATTTCTAAAGTACCTGAGCAGGACTTTTAATATTCTGATTTGTATTTCTGGAGGTTCTAAACCTATTGGTTAGTAATTTCTCTCTCTCTCTAGTTCTCTCACCCTCTCTCCCTCTCCCTCCCTACCTCCCTTCCTCCCTCTTTGTCTCTCTCTCCCCATCCCTCACCCTGCCTACACACACACACACACACACACACACACACACACACACACACACACACACACAATTTTATGCAAAATCTTACTTATTCTATTTCTTCCCCAGAGACACCAGTCCACTCATACTTTAACTGCTCTATGTCTCAGAAATCACTGGTGTCTCTTATTCACTTTCTGTGCTTAATTTTGGATAACTTCTATTACTGTTTCTCATCTGCAGTGTCTCATATGACTTTAAATTGAGTGACATTTTCATGTCAGATATTGTAGTTTTAATCAAGGTTTCCTTTAAGATTCTGTTATTCTATTTCTCTCCTATTTATCTGTACTCTCTCTCTTAAACAGAAGAAGTATTATGTTCCAAAGTTATTGTAAAGCTCTTTCTGCTGGTTCTATCATCTTTGTCATTTCATAGGCAGTTCTAGTGATGATTTATATGCACACAAATCAAAATTTCTTGTTCACAAGAGTAATAAAATTGTGTGCCTGGCAATTTTGGGCTGAGTGTCATGAACTTGCTGCTGAAGGTTGGGTTTTGTTGTGTTATTGTAAGCAATACTTATTTTTCAGAAAATGCAAAAGGAAATTTGGAATCAATTGTTTCATTTAAAGGCTACCATTTAAAAAAAAACTATATTTCAGAGCAGTTTTATTTTCATAGATTTTTATTAGAAATACAATGCAGATTAATTTATTTATATATCTTTTTTATTCTTTCCTGCATATGGTTTTTGAAATCAATAATTCAACTTAGAGTAGAAAATCGAAAGAAAAATTTCTCCTGATCAAAAGTCAAGTTGTTCTTAAAAAACTAAGACTTCCTTTAAATTTTCTAGCAATACCTAACGCTCATTCAGATTTTTACCCTGGCGAGAAGACATTCTCAGCAAATAAATAATGGACTTTGGTGATATGACCATGGACTGAAAGAAAGATGATGCAATGGGAGAAATTAGGGAAACAGGGCAAGCTAGCTGGTTTTTAGGGAATATGAAAAAATGACTTTATTTTTTATTTTTTAAAAGATTTACTTATTTATGCATGCAAGAACTGGGTGTGGGATGGTGAGAGGAATCACTGGAGATAGAGTGGGAAGCAGAACAGGCGGATCTACTGAAGTACACTGCTGAGGGGAGCAGCAAGTGAGGCAGGAGAGGTCTGCTGCGCCATGTTGGAATCTCCCTGACTGTGGATCGAATATGTTCTGCAGTGGCTTCGGATAGCTTCATAGTTCTGAGAGTTAACCCGTTGCGCCACCAGGGAGGCCCCATGACAAAATGACTTTAGATGTGCCTTATATATGATCAAAATCCTCAAGTTTTTTTCCTAATAAAAATGTATTTGTTATTTACTATGTTATTAATAAAATAGCAAATGGAAAAAAAAAGAACTTTATTTTTCCATTTTAACATTACCAAGGAAATTTTTTTAAAGGTAAATAAAATAGCAATAAGACAAATACCTGGAAACATCCAAAGGTTAGAAAGTAGATTGCAAACTCAAGTAACAGAAAAAATATCTAATTGTAAGTTAGCAGAATATGGAGGAAAGCGATGTGTATTTGCAAGCTTCTTTCTATATTACTCCTCCCAGTGCTTATGTAGAATTTTTTACAATTATCAGGTTTCATAATAACTCAGTAAACAAATAGGCAAAATGTATCTTTCATTTTCACTCATTTCTCTTGACAGTTATAGTTTATTAATAATTAATTAGAAAAAATTGTTCTGCAGATTAAAATTAGATAACTTTGGGAAAATGAAGCTTCAGGAGACTATCAAACATGTTTAAAATTGTCAAATAATCTACCTTACCTCTTTGAATTATATCACATTTGCCGTATGTAAGAAAAACCACACATCATGCATGGCTATTGTATTAAAACAGGTCTAATTAGAAAGTATTTAAGAAACAATAATTATATTTGATGCAATATACAGTACTTTCCAATATTTTATAGCCTGCTTTATTTATTTTTAATGGAGAATACAACTCACTAAATGTGATGAAAAACATTATATGATACAATGTTCTGAAAATGGACATAATAAATGAAAACCAACTTTATGCCACCAGCATTAGCAAATGGATATAGTAACTACTAAAAATTTTATGGCACTTTCTAAGTGCTAGATAAAACTTCCAAGCAAAAGTAACTTCTCACAACAAATCCTATGAATGAGGTATTTGTAGAGCTTCTTTCAGACTCTGAACATTTTTCAAATTTAAGGGCATTATCTTATACACTATTTTTCAGAGTTTCTTACTAATTTTTTCCCTTTCCAATGTTTTAAATAGTGCTGATATAGAAAAGAAGAAGAATTTCCTTTATCAGTATGTTTGCCATTGCATTTGAACATCAGAGACTGTCTGTTATAATTAAAAGCCAATGCCTCTTCAGTAAGTGATTTTATTTTATTAAGAACACAGGTGAACAAAAAAAAAATAAAATTTTATAAGGTGATAACTTGCATAAATGGCTTAAAGAAGACATGGACGATTGATTTCATGGGCATTTCCTTGGCAACCAGATGTCATGCACCCATATCTAAAATGCCTAAAATTATGGTCACATTGAATTATTCTAGCAGTCTTGTCATCAGCCAAGTGATAGATTAAAGGGATTAAAGGGAAGTCATGATTCCAGAATTGTCAGCTCAATTATATTATTTGTTCACCCAAGTAACTGTGCCATTGCTAAACATAACAATAAAGTCTTGTTCATGGTTTTTAGTTAACTTTAAAATATAAATAAGCACACTTTATATCTATTTTCTTCACCTAGAATGTTCTTTCAACATCCTGGGATTATTGAGACTTATTCCTCTATCTCACTCCTGCATCTCCATGCATTCTGGGTCTACTTCTGTCAACTCATTTTAATTATCCTGGAGATATTCACTAAAATCAGCTCCTAATAGTGCATGGGACACATCTAGAAAAATGTCTTTCAATTTGTAACATCCAGAAAATAGATGAGTGGTAAAAAGAAAATCTAGATGCTTCCACCAGAAAATTATTTCTAGAAGACAATGGATATCATTTTTTTAAAGATTTATTTATTTATCCATGCAAACTGGGGTTCAGGCCAGAGGTGTGGGGCAGCGAGAGGGTTCACCAGAGACAGAACATGGAGCAGAACAGGCAGAATGACCGAAATACACTGCTGAGGGGAGCAGCAGGCGAGGCAGGTGAGGTCTGCTGCGCCATGTGAGAATCTCCCCACCCAGGCATCAAACTTGTGCTGACAGCAGCTGCTGACAGCTCCACAGCGCTGAGCTCAACCCATTGAGCCACCAAATAGACCTGACAATGGATATCTTATACCCAAATATTTTGAGTCCTAGTAAGAGTGGGTTAGAAGGGACCCAATGGTATGTTATAGGAATTCTCTGTCACAAGTCTTGCTCAGTTAATATTACTTGTTTTCACAAGAAGTTTTTTCAACTACAAGGGGACTTTGCAGCTGCAGATAAATAAAGCCAAAGAGCTCCAAGACAGCGTGACCTAGACCAGTTGGCCACACACGTGTGGATAAGAACCTTACCAAAGTGACAGAGATCTTCATCAACATGGTAACTGATGGGCTCCACAAGAGGACCCTCCTGAACACATTTGGCCTGGTCTCCACCTCCTCCCAACAAAGCCTGACCCCACCTCCTTGCTTGTTATAAAAGCAAAACTACATCTTGTTTAGGGAGGCACTTTGTTAAAGAAGTCTTGTGAAGCCTGTCACCCTTGCATTAATAAAAATCTTTCACTTTGTCTTATGAGTGTGGTGAGTCCTTATTTCATTATCGATTGAAGCTCTCAAGGTCCTGGCTCATACAGTATATGACTAGATTTTATGTGTATTTTGATCCTACCTAGCTTCTAAGTTTCTTCAATGCCATCTATGGATTTTATTCCAACAGAAAAGACTCAAAACATTCTTCAACAAAGGGACATGAAAATTATGTTTATTTTTTTGTTTTAAAATTGCATATGTCACCTGATTTAATCTTCACAATTTTTCTGGCTGAGTTGTAATGATCATCATTTTACAGAAGCAGTCAGGGGAATCCTTTTGTTGAAGGTCCAATTTGTTGCACTATTTTTGTATAGAATTACTGAAGCAATTTTTACACACACACACATATAAGAATATTATTGAGTCATAAAAAGGAAAGACATTCTGTCATTTGTCATATAGTTGATGGACTTTGAGGGCATTACACTAAGTGAAATAAGTTAGACTGGGAAAGAAACACTCTATGATCTTATCTATGTGTAAAATCTAAAACCAGAATAGAATGGCAGTCAGAAAAGCTGGTTATTCAAGGGTATAAAGGTTTAGTCATATAGCTACATAGAGATGAGCTGTGAAACATTGTGCCTGTGGTCAAAAATATTGAATTGTGCACTTAAATATTTCATGAAAGTAAATCCCATGTTACGTGTTCTTAACACAACATAAAAGGCATAGTTAGAGAAACTCAAATACTTCCCATTTCCTCCTATTTGCACCAATGAAAAACAAGTGCAACTTCTTTTGAAAGAATTCATTAGAATATTAAATTCAGTAGCACCATCTATATAAAATGAGACAGTATTCTTATTCAACACACTTTTAATATGCACACAATATAAGGTATCAGCGATAATTATTAAAATAAATCGATGGTATTCATTGTCATGGAGTCATTAGCTCACTAAAAGGAATCACAACTACGCCGTGGTTAAAGGTCAATTATAGCACTGGGTGGTTGCATTGCATTTATGTCAGCCGTAACAGACAATCAGGAAGGTTAACTTTGATGAGGACTTGCACAGAGATTAACAATGACATTTCAAATGGTCTTGATTCAAACAGTTCCCATTTCTATGTTCAATGTTCCAATGAATTTACCTAAACAAGCTAGGATAATAAATGGAATTTGTAATATTGTTACTATAAGTCTTAACAGCTATAATTCCATTTAAGTCTCAGAGCAAATAGCAAATTTCAGATTTGATGGATGAAGACTAATTTTCCTTTATAAATATTGAAATGAATTTGTCCTTATGAAGAACACTGGGAATTTTTAATAGAACGTAGGAAATAATAAATTTACTCACTTCTGAATTATATCAAGCTCATTGTGCTTACTTTCATTAAAAATAACATTTAAGATGGGTTATGGCATATTACATAGATATATATGTATTATACCAGTATACACATGTATGCGATTAATTATCAGATATCAGTATTAGAATAGAAAGGACTAGTTTGTAATGTAGAGTGTCTTTGATACATATGTCTATGCTTTATAAATATATAAATATTCAAAATATATATTTATGATGATAGATCTGAGGAACATATTTCGTGAATAACAAATATTTTATATGGTAGATTTTCTTTTCAAAACTTGAATGAGTCACCATTTTAATGCCTTCAGACATTTTATTTTAAAATAGCTTTATCTCATATTACTAAGCATTTCACACTTTTATAAGTTATTCACATTTGAAAATTTTAAGTATGGCTCAACTTATGAGTAACTTTAGTTTCTTTTTCAACCACACCAAAATTATTTACTTTTCAAAAAGAGAAACAATTTACAAATAATTTACAAATATAATTTCATTCTTTGTAATTATTATGATTATGTTAAAGGAACAAAATGAGGCAATATCCTCAAATTCATAATAAAATCAAAGAAATGACTATATTATTTAAGGGAAATCCTTGCATAAGTGCTGTGTTTGTTGTCTTACTGATGGCATTAAATTTAACTATAAATATATCAAGTTATAGACAGTGATTTATATAACTAATAATTAGATTTTTTTATTGGTACTTACTACTTATTTCACTTTTTTGCAATGCAGATGTAATTTGAAATAAAGTCAATGTGTCTCCCTCTTATTTCAACGTATTGAAGATGATTCTTATCTTCATAGAGTTAATATCAGCAACTGAGGCATTTAGTAGAAATCTTCAATAACAATTGCTTGTATGGGGCCTCCCTGTATAAGTCTTCAATCCATTAACCTTGACAAGACCTATACACATTGACCCTGGAGAGACAACCGTACAAAATACTAATACATGAAGTGTGGCATGTGGGTCAGGATTTTAAAAACTTAAAAAGAAGAATTCTCCTATGCCACCCAACTCGAGAACCAATGTTCTACAGTAATATAGAAATCAGTGTGAGAAATCCAGAATCAACAACTACAAATTATTCTCAAAAATCACTCTACTGCAGCCTCACTGATGGCACAAGAGGTTAAGTCTTAGTGCTACCAAGCTATCACCAGCCACTGAGCCTGAGTTTGATCCCTGGCCAGGGAGCTGACCCACATGGCGCAGCAGACCTCTCCTGTCTCGCCCACTGCTCCCCTCTGCAGTGTATTTCAGTATATCCACCTGTTCTGCTCCCCACTCTCTCTCTCTGATGAATCCTCTCAGCCTCCACACCTCTGGCCTATACCGCAGTATTTGTCTGCATAAATAAATAAAATAAATCTTTAAAAAAATGACTCTCCTAATTAGTTTTGCATTGAGAAAGAGAATATGAGATTAGTACCAACATATGATGCTAGGCAAAATCATTCAGAAGGAGAAAGACAAGTGCAGGATGGTGTCACTTGATTGTGGAGTATAGCAAAACAAAACAAAGAGACAGATAAAGCCAAACTGAAAAAAAAAAAAAAAACAACACTAGCCCTTGAAGGCTGACTGTCTAATGGGGGCAGCCAGTGGGATAGGGGGAGGGAGAAGGAAAGGGGCAAGAACAAAGGGAGGGAGCACAGGGTCTATGGTGGTGGACTGTGGGTTTGTTGGTGGTGAGTGCACTATGGTGGTGGGTGCACTATGACACAGCCCTGAAGGGGGCATTGCATGCTTCTATTATGGCAATATATTGTAAACCAATATTAACTAAAAAAAGTTTAGAAAACATAAATATTCACTAATTTAGTGTATATGTATTTCCATCTTATGAATAAATGTGTTAGAGTGTGCGTATATTATATTTGGGGGGAGTGGGGTAGTTATTGAAAATTGAGATTAATCTGTAAATGGTTTGCTGAAATATACTAAAGCAACTTTTTCTTCATGAGGAAATAAAATCTATCTTCATAAAATGAGAAACCGGATGTTAAAGAAAACACACGTGCACATTTAACAACTTGGCCGTTTATAATAGTTTGTCGAATTGTCAGAACGCCACTCATTGCATTTCACAAATAATGGTTCAGGAGACTCCAGAAAACTCCTGGCACTGGATACAGTGTGTGCTGTCATAAGATGTGTATCCATTTTACAAAATAAGAGGAGAAATAAATATTGGGAAGATGAAGTAAGTTTTGTCTTCCTTGTTTCTTTGTCAAAGTACTAGTTTTGACTTAATATATGCATTTATCAATGGATGGGTGGATGGATGGATTGATTTTGAATTTCATATTAACTCCTACTAATGAGTACTTTCTAGAATTAAAACAGAATATATAATCAAATATCCTCCTGTAACCATAGTTGAAATCAGCCTATCGTTCAAATTCTTTTAAAAAGTGTATATATCAATGCACTTTTTCTGTCATGCATTTTCTTCAACACAGTTTGACAGGTTTTACAAAGATTTAGAGCTGTAGGTCCCAGTCCCTGTATAATTCACATTACAGTCATGCATTTCCCAGAACATTATATTTATAGTTCAAATATAAGAAAATGTACGACATGTTCTTCCATTTTCCTTATTCTTTTAAAATATTAATAGTTGATCTTTAGGTTCTCTTTGTAAAACTAACAATGATCCAGAAAAACCTTAACAGTTTAATCAATGCTCATTATTAAATCGTCAATTGTGACTTATATTTTAACTATTAAATCTATATATAATCATGAGGAAATGATGTAACATTTAGCTCTTTATTCATGAAGCAACTTATTCTAACCATAGATACATTGAAATAATTTGCTTTCGGTTTACATTTACTTAACTAATACTTATAAATTACAACACCCATACATAGTCATATTTATAAACAAGTATCTCTAACTGTAATGTTCTTGTTTTCCCTTTTTGTGTATACATCTTAATTGTTAAGCAGTATCTTAAATGGCAGTTTTGTGATACACATTATAATCACCTGGAAAGGACTAGTATGTGTGTCTCTATCTATAGAGCAGGCAGACTTGCATGAGACTGTAACCAGTCCCCCCCAAGCACCAGAGGCTGTGAGGAAAGAAAGTTTTGTTGGGACTACATAAGCTGAAAAAAAATTCTTCAATGAAAGAAACTGCGATTAAATTAAAACATCCTACTTGCAAATCCATATCCAACAAAGCTTTTATATTCAAGATATGCAAAAACTCATACAGTTTAACAACAATAACAAAAACCCAATCAAAACTGGGCAGAACAGCTAAATGGGTACTTTTTAAAAGAAGACATATAGGGGCCTCCCCAGTGGTGCAAAAGGTTTAGTGAAGCTATTGGCAACCACTGCAGCCTCAGTTCTATCCCCAGCCAGGGAGCTAACTCACATGGTGCAGCAGACCTCTCCTGTCTCGCCCGCGGCTCCTCTCAGCAGTGTAGTAAACCCTCCAGTTCTGCACCCCACTCTGTCTCTGGTGAATCCTTTGAACCCCCTCCCCACACCTCCAGACTACACCCCCAGCTCTTGTATTCATGAATAAATAAATCTTAAAAAGAAAAAGAAGATACACATCTGGCCACAAGTATACGAAAAAATGTTCATCATCAATTATTTTCTAGGAAATGAAAATCAAAAGCACATGGAGATATACTCTCTCACTTGTGAGAATGGCCCATATGAAGAACAGAAATAACAATGTTGGCATGAATGTGCAGATAAAGGAATCATCCCAAGGTGTTGTTGAGAATGTGGACTGGTCTAGGCCCTATGGAAAACAATGTGAAGTTTCTCAAAATAGCAAAATTGGGTCCACCATATGATCCAGAAATTCTATTTTTAGTTATTCACCTGAAGAAAGCAACAACACTAATTCAAAGGAATCCATACCCTCCCATGGTTATGGAAGTACTATTGCAACAGCCAAGTTATGGCAACAACTTGTATGTCCCTACATGGATGAGTGGATTAGGGAGATGTGGTATATGTGCGCAATGGAATACTACTAAGCAATAATGAAAGGTAAACTCTTGCCATTTGCAACACTAATGAAGGAACTGGAGGACACTGTGTTAAGCACAATAAGTGAGAATGAAAAACACACATACTGAATGGTGTCATCGTATGTCGAGATAGAGAAACAAAACAAAGCTTCAGATAAAAGGAAACCACCAACAATCCTGGAAATATGACTGTAGGATTGAGGTTGTCAGAGGGGGAGAAGAAGGAGGAAGAGGCAAAACAAATAGCAGAGGGGCATAATAGAGGGTGGAGGACTTTGGGTGTTTTGATGGTTGTTGTGTTGGGCTACATACACCTGAATGGTGTGATCCTATATGTCTAAATCATACTCAGTTTGTAAACCAATGTTACCTCAATAAAAACAAACAAATAAGAAGGTGCTAAATTATAAAATTTTGTACTGTTTGAATTATCAATGACCCATATGTTCTTTCTATGTAAAAAGAGAATAATCATAAGTCTAATAGAAAAGACATAAGGGGGCCTCCCTGGTGGTGCAGAGGTTAAGTCTCAGCACTATGAAACTATCTACAGCCTCCTCCGCAGCATAAGTTCGACCCCTGGCCATGGAGCTTCCCACATGGCGCAGCAGACCTCTCCTGCTTCGCTCACTGCTCCCCTTAGCAGTGTATCTTAGTAGATCCGCCTGTTCTGACCCCACTCTATCTCTGGTGAACCCTCTCACTACCCCACACCTCTGGTCTACACCCCAGTTCTTGTATGCATAAGTAAATAAAAAACAAATCTTAAAAAAAAAGACATAGGATATAGGAGTGATACTTCCAAAGTTAGCTGTCACATGACTTAGACTACCAGTGATGTGCTCATTTGTATTTTCTTAAAGGAGAATTATTTATTCTCATTGTCATATCCCTCAAAAGAATGCTAAGGATGAACCATTTGTAAGTGCAGACATTTTCTATTCCCTTAAATCAATTGAATGTGATTTGCTTCCTATGCTTATTTTAAAATATCTTCGAATTACCCTTAAAAAGTTAGGATTGTTTTTCCTTCACCTATACAGATACAAAGCATTTATATTAGAATGCAATAAAAATATATTGTAATAAATGATTATTGTTGTTTTAATATTCATACTGAATTTTCTATTTATATTTGTTCTGTTTTCTATCATTACTAAATTTCTATGTTATTAATTTACACTTCTCTTTTTATTTCTGTTGCAATAAACCACACATTCAACTTATTTCTGTTTAACTTTAAATGCATCCCATATCTCGCTTATATTAGTAGACAATACACCTGCACCAAACCAGAGAAAAACTCTTAACCCTTCCTTCTTATTTATCTTATGTGTTTTCTGAAAATGTTTCATCTCCATTAACTAATAATTGGAACTGCCCAACTACTTCCTTGAAGTCTATATTCTATACAACAGCCATAATGACTATTATAAAATAGTTTTTATTTCTTCTTTGTACAAACCTGCAAAGCCTTCTTATTTTAATCAGAGTAGAAGTATATGTTCTCACAATTTCCAACAAGATTTTAGACAATCTTGGGCTTGTCTATAGTTAGGTCAGTCCACTATTACTTCCTACTTTACTTCATCCTCCAGCAACATTGCCCTCTGCTTGTTATACAAGCCTGTCTTCCCCTTGAGTTCTGTGTTAACTGTTCTCTCATCCAACACTCATTTTCCTCATGTTTGCTATTCAACTCACTTCCAAATTCAAGTCTATGTTCAAATGTTGCCTTCTAAAGTTGAGGCCTGCATAATGATCTTATTAAAAGTTTAGCTTTCCCTTCAGAATCTTTATATTCTCAACTTACTAAAAACAAATTGCCTCAGTTATCATACAACATAATTCATATTTCCATTTCCATTATTTTTGTCTTTTTCTGTCCAGTAAATAGATATACCATCAGGCAGAAGTATCTTTGGGTGATTTGTTTGTTAATATATCTCATGATCCTAAAGCAAGACCAGGACTAGAGTAAGCATTTGATACTTACTGAATAAGTGAAACGATGAATGAATGCCCGTGACTTAGGAGAAAGAAACACAGGGTTCAGTGGTGCAACCATAAACATCACATTGCCGCAATTGGCCCCAACTGCATGCAGATAAAGTTCATTGTAGGCAAAATATTTAACACAATATCATGTATGATTATAAGCTAAAACAAAAAAATCTACCTCAATGTAAAAGGAAGGTTTTGTTTATTAAATTGTATTCAATTAGGTTTAGAACTAAAGAAAATATATATTTTTATATATAGCACTCACATTACATGACATATAGCAACATGATAAGAATTTTAGATACTTTTGAAAAGCATTTGATGTGAGGCTATAGTGTATTCACACACACACACACACACACATATTTATATACCAGAATCAAAACATGCTTGATCAATTATGTATCTATTGAAATATCTTGATAAACAAAAAAGGGACAATGAAAGAAACCTTCTAAAGAGAATAATTTATTCATTACTTGTGCCAAAACTGAAATTATGCCATTCAAAATTAATTTTCCATTGATCTCTAATATAAAAAGAATTAAACAAATTCCCGAATGCAAGGTCATAATCTTAAATTTTATTTTATTTGAGGAATTTAGATTAAGAATCTAGATCAAAAGAAGAAATATCCTCTGAGTAATTTTAAATTTATAACAAGATGAAATATTAAGACTAGAAAGTAGCTTAGAAAACAACTTATGCCCATTTTTATGAATAAGAGTAATGAATGTCAAATACCAATTCTTCAGATTAGATGGCCGTTTTGCAAAACAGGATGATTTCACTGAACTTGTCTCTAGAATAATGCAGTTCTGGCATCTCTTGTTTTATAAATCAGTGCTTTATTGCAAATCAAATTCACTCATCACTTTTTGAAATTAGATATCTGTAAAATAAATTCTGTAGTGCCAACTGATCCATATTTAGCTGAAATGTTTAGATAGGGTTAATTTACAGTCTTTCTTTACAGCATGTCACCTTCTCATTTTTGGTTTCAGTACTAGTGTTTCCTGACCCATCACACCTTGTTTATCATGGGAAGGTAAAGTTTCTGTGCTGGCAGTAGATACTGACAAGGGACTTAATTACCACTGCAATTTGGATTAATTTAATTCCATTCAAATGAACGTTGATTGGCATTAGCATTATAATTAGAACATTTCTCAAAACTGACTCAGCTTCAAATATTTCCTTTGTTAATCTGTCCTATATTTAACCTTCTCATAAAATGAGAAAAAATAAAATATAGGATAAATAAATACGTATTTCCTTAAAGGTAGACGTTTTTCCTGACCTTTATCCTATGACATATAGCAGATTGTAAAAAAGAAAATCCAAATGTTATGATGTAATTTTCTCAAAGAGAAGTGATCAAAAATTATTTGTCTAAATGAAGTGGTCAATAACTGATCCCCACCATCGTTTAAACGGTATATCATTACAGTGATGGTAACAATATTTCAAAAATGATAATATTGAGCAGTCATAAATCTGGAAGTTAAGTTCAGAGCATTATGCCAGAAAGGAAAATTTTTGTCACTCTTGTTCTGAATGTAAAATATTATGACACAGAGACAAGAATAGCTGGGTTTTAAAAGGTCAAAATTCCAAGGTCTACAATATGTGGAATATAGAATAAAAGAAGGACAGATAAAGTCAAACTAAAAAACTAACCCTTGAAATCTGACTGTGGAATGGGGGCACCAGAGCTGCAGGGGGAGGGATCAAGGAGAGATAAGAAAAAGAGAGGAGGGAGCACAAATGTCTAAGCTGGTGGGTGATGGCTTATTTGGGGGTACACTAAGGCAACATTGCCTGAATGGGAGATCCCCTTCCACTTCCATAATGGAAACAATGATGTCAACCAATATAAACTCAATGAAATATTTAAAAAATAAATAAATGAATAAAATTATTATTTTCAACTGTGCAAGTATATTAATTTGTGCTATACTCTCACTATTTTATTTGGCTTTCCTAGTAATCAATATTTGGATATGAAACAGACTGGCAAAGATAGGACTTCTTTTATAACTGGTAAACCAAGCAAACATATGATTTCCATAGCAATCACAAGAATTTATTGTAAGTATAATAAGTTTTTCCCAGTTGAACAGAATTCCTCGAGTGTGATGAATATCTTATTCCCTCCCATATCTTCATTTTCTACTAGATGCCTGAGATTCCAAAGAAAGATGCTGGTCAATGTATTATGGTTTTAAAATGAAGATGTCACATAAAATAGGAATTAAGCTATCACCAAAAAATTTGTGTGTGTGTGTGTGTGTGTGTGTGTGTGTGTGTGTGTAGACAGATGGTAAACGAGTGTGGACAGAACCGAAAAGAGAAAAGAAAATTTTAACAGCAAGAGGAAAGGAAAATTAAGGAGGGAGATTAGAGGCTCACAGCAGAACTTCCTCATTGCCCAAAGAGGTATCAAACGGGTGTTGTTAGCAAATTAATCTATTTAACAGTATAAGTTTGCAATAGTTCTAGAGTACTCAAGTTGCCTGGGATGATAGATGCAAAATAGTATAAGAAATCTAGAGAATAGAAATAAATAAATTCTATTCCATCGATGATTTTACAATTAAAAGACAATGATTTATAAATGGGCCTCCCTGGTGGCACAGAGGTTAGTCTTAGCACTCTCAAACTGCCTGCAGCCATTACGGCATACGTTTAATCCTGGCCAAAGAGCTGATCCACAAGGCACAGCAGACCTCTCCTGTCTTGCCTGCTGTTCCCCTCAGTAGTATATTTCAGTAGGTTTGCCTGTTCTGCTCCCCATTTTGTCTCCGGTGAATCCTCTTACCACCCCCTGCAACTTTGGCCTACACCCAGTTTTTGTATGCATAAATAAATAACAAATTTTAAAATATATATTTTACAAGTGCAAACATTTGCTGCAAAGTCAAACTTATTTTGAGATCTCTGTTATTGAATATAGGTTGGAGTGAGTGAATTTGCTGAAAAGGAGAGTGGAACTGATGAGAAATTGACAGTGTAAAAGATTTCTGAACTAAAATTTAAAAAAACTTTCTTGTCTTGGGATCATCCTATGTTGTAACGCTACTTTATTTATTTTTCTAAATTGGTATACTGTTATCATTATTAACTATACTAAAGTTCCTAAACATTTTATATTTTTTACTATAGAAGAATATTTGTATGTGGAGAAGTTTATACTCTGAATCATATTTTTTAAATTTTAAGTGAACGATTTGTTTCTATGAACAGATTGATAGCTAAATCACTGTCATTTAAAAAGATGACTTTTGATATTCTTTAATGCCAATTATTAAGTCATTTGCTTTCTCAGCTGGCTTTCTTTTCCTTTTCTGCTAAATCACAACTAGTTGTGCCACACTGTGATCTTCTCATTAACACGTTAGACACATATAATTAGCACATTATTTATTGCTTTTGATGCAATTGCTTATTCAAAAGGATTAACACTTTACTATGTAGTCTACTGTAGGTACCACAGATTGTTAAACAAGTGTCTTTTGACTTTCTTTAGGATATCAGATTACTGGGTATGATCAATATATCGAATATAATTTGTAGCTATATGGAAAAGTTAATATGGTTTGAGGCATAGGAAAATAGTTTCCAAAATTTAGATTTATACATCTCTTGCATAGCTCTGTAACTATATGACTCTTCGTATGTACTGTTTAATCTCTATGTATATGTGTCATATATATACATATATATACACATATGTATATAAGTATCTTTTCCTGAATTTTTTTTTCATAAATAGCTTCATATGGTTGTATATTGTAAAGGAAATTTGTTAAGAAAATGTAAAGTTTGAAGGAAATATTCGTTCATGTATCTCAGATATTTATAGTGATTGTTAGAAGCATGATGGGCTCTAAAGAGTTATACAAGTTTAATTTTGCTTAAAAAAACTAGTTCCCATACCATTCGGAAAAAGAACATACATATATTTGTGTGTGTGTGTGTGTGTGTGTGTGTGTGTATGTGTTGAACATATACAGCATAGAAAGTCCTTGCAACTATTTCCACTAGATTCTTTTTAAAATATTTGAATGCATTTGTTACAAATTTAGCATACTTTTATTTTAAATAAAAATGTTTCCTAAAATACCATCTCATTTACTTAAATTTAAAGACAGACATACATACAAATATCTTTGATTATTTCTATTTAGAATTTTTTATGTATGTAGTGGTGAAATTGAAGTGATAGTGAAGATATTGAAGACACATGTATCTTCCCATTAACAAATTTTGGCTATTGCTGGTTTTCAATAGCAAAAGTTACCTAAATTTTGCTTTCTATAAATTCTTAAGGAATATATATATATATATATTACATATATATATATATATATGTAAAGAAAGAAGAAAACAATCTGTAAAGTGATTGAAAACTATTGCTTTCATTTACAGAAACTTTGGAAGAGTGGATTCCATATTGACAATTGCGTTAAAGTGAAAAGGGCATGTTTATGATACTTTTTTAGAATATCTGTTTAAATAAATTGACCTCTGTTCTCTTTATAGCTATCTTCAATTTATAGAGTCAAGGGAACAGAAAGAGAAAGAAATGAGAAAGAAGTCAAATAATGAGTAGGTCTATATATTTTTGAAAAATAATTTTTTAAGGAAAAAAATTCCTCTATCTAATTGAAACAGAGATCTTTGAGAAGCAGTTGAAACTACTCTAATACACGATAGCTCCTGGAGAACACAGACATAAAGTGTTCATCTTTATTTGAAGCTGAATTTATATTATCAGTCATATTTCAATTCAATAAAATTTAATATGCCCTCATTTAGAGGGAAGAACTCTGTATGTGCATGTGTATTTATAGAGAAGAGGAAAAAAAATTGAAGGTAAAATTATCCAGTAGTCTATATTTGACTAAGATTAAAATAATAAATAGAAATTTTAGGAATTATAAAATTATATATAGATTAGGTAATTTTGTCTTTAAAATGTTTTTGTGTTTTTTAAATTGAATTTTTAAAGAAAACATAAGAAGATGAAGGAATTTCAGTGTTGCTGTTGCTGTCCACTCCCTAGAACATTTATTTTCTTTTAGATATTTATTCAATAAATAGTTTGGGTTGGAGTTTTACAAGGGATTATACACACACACACACACACACACACACACACACACACAATGTATTATAAGATATAAGAAGAAAAATGTGGTTTCTACAGTCTATAATTTATGAAAAAATTAAGTTGATGTAATATTAAAAATTCTACTTTCACAACTTTGGATCATTTTCTAAGGTGAGTGGTTGACTATAGAAGGAAGGACTGTAGCAAGCCCCCACCCCTTCACCTCTAAAAGAGACAATGCCTGTTCATTTGCTGAATAATTCAAGGTTTGAGATGAAAGTACACAAGTCTATGCTTAATTCCAATGACTGATTTTAGTGAAATGAGGGACTCCTAAAAAATATTTACGGATAAATTATACATGATGAATATATATTACATATATATCATATATAATCAAACATATATGTTTAATGCATATTTTTCATATTCTAGTCTTAGCAAAAGTTTCCACAAATTCTTTAATTATTTATAAAAAACAATAACCACTGAGATTGCAACCTTCATAAAAGAGAGCCATTCAGAGAGGCACCCATTTCTTTTAAGTCATAAGTCACTAACACAGACCCAGGTTTTGGATTGAGTCAAGTTACTAAACAAAAATGGACCACAGAGCAGTCAGGGGCCCTGAACAACATTCTCAAAGTTTCCTTTTAAGCGATGCTCACGTGGCTTCTGATTCTCAGAGTGCAGGTGGAACATGAAAAAATTGTGTTACCTAGGGCTGCCCTGGTGGCGCAGTGTTTAAGCGCTGCACCGTGGAGCTGTCAGCAGTGGTGATGTGAGTTCTATGCCTGGCTGGGGAGATTCCCACATGGTGTGGCAGACCTCTCCTGCCTCGCCTGCTGCTCCCCTCAGCAGTGTATTTCTGACCTGCCTGTTCTGCTCCCCACTCTGTCTCTGGTGAACC